>CM076572.1:239179605-239421969 GCA_034641835.2 Pinus albicaulis
CTTATTCCTCAACTTGTGAAAGAAATCTGAATACTTGGTCACCTTTGCATGCTCTAGGTGCCCAAACCACCAATCTTCTGCTTCATCTAAGAGATGAAGTGTTGCAATTTGAACAGCCTCCTCTTCAGCCACAGGATGTAGCTTGAAAAATGAATCTAACTCCCTCCTCCAATCCTTGACATTGCTTGAGGAAGATCCATAAAATGTAGGCAAATAGAATCTATTATGCCTCTTTCTTCTATTGCTACTATAGGATCCTCTTTCTTCTCTAATCTGGAAGAACTATTGGAGAGTTAGATTTCCCTTGAAAACTCTAGATTGTGCTTTGTACTCTTCAAGATTTAGACTGAGAGTCTCATGAGTATCAGGTTCATGCCTTTCTTCACTCCTATACCTCTCACCTTCTTCAAATAAAGTGGGCATAGTGGATCTATGAGGAGATCTAGGATTCTCCGATCTTCTTTGCTGCTGATAGGAAGTGCTTTCATCAGATCTTCTTCTTGGATCTTCTCTCTGTTCTTCCTCCTTCATTTGATTGACCTCCTTGGAGAGATCTTGCATGGATCTGAAGAAAGGAGTGACAGATCTCAAATCCTCCATGATAAATTTCATCTATTTGTTCTTCTTTCAATGTAAAAATATGAAGTGTCCATAAGCTGAGCCAAAGATCATGCTCTAATACCACTGTAATATCCAAAAATGGTAACATGCAGCAATACTTCAAACACTATAAGAACTTACAGTAAGATAGACAATAAATCTAAGTACAAATCAGAATATGCAGAAAGAGCTGAGCCATTTTATTATATTGGAGATGAATTAGTTACAAAAGTACAATATATAGGAATATCTAGCCAAAAAGATGAGCTAAGATGACCTAGAGAACATGTGTGAAGAAGGTACAGCGTAACTGTTGAGGCTCTACAACAAATACTTCACTATATCTTCAGCAGAATATAAACATGGAGTTTCAGGCTGAGAAGAGAAATGAATATATACTCAAAACTGGAGCTCTAATGATGCCAAGATTCAAGATCTAGCCACTGTGATGGATTCCCAAGATAACCCAGAAAGGATTTTCCAGATCTGCAAATTTGGAAAAATCACCTCCCCAGGGTTTGATCCTTGATCTGCTGGGAAATATAGATCTGAATAATAGATGGCTAAAACATGTGCTCAGATTAGATCTATGCTTGAAGGGTTGATCCCTTCCTTAGATCTATGAGCTAGGAGCTCTAGATCTAGCTTCTCAATCCTCCAAAGATGATTGCAGCTACTGCAACACAACTGCCTCTGAAAAATGCGCTGTGAGGGAAAGAGAGGCCTTCTGCCTACTGAAAAATGTTGCAATAAGATCCAGGCTGATGTTAATACTGATGGAAATGTGAAGGAATGATCCTCCACTGTATTTCTAGCTGAAATACTAGCAACTTCCTTCCTCCTTTCAGATCTGTGATATGGACAACGTTATTCTTGGAAAGAATATTGCTGCTAGGAGGTCAATAACTTTTGGCTTGATGCCAGATCTATAATGTGGCTCTAGGAGTGCTTCAATATAAGCCCAAGTGATGGGAATAATCCCTCACCTTGTTCTCCAACTGAAGTATGAAAAGACAACTACCACCTTCCAAACTGATCTTTAGAAAAACACAGTTTCTGAATATGAATGTTCTTTATTTGAGTGATCTCTAAGGAATAGGTTTGTACTTCATTATAATTATCACTCAAAACCTCTTCCTTTATAATGATTGAACCCCCTTAAGCCTTGGCCCTAATCTCAACTGCGTTGTCTTAGGTGGATAAGATCCTCCAAGTGGGACTGCACTGTTTGACCAAATCAACTAAACAGTCTAGGTGCAATGTACACCCCTCCATCATGTGTGCTTCATTCCTCCACCACTTGATCATCAATGCTCAATGACCCCTTGGTTTTACATCTTCAAGATCTTAGTTGACTGAATCAACCCTCCATGATCTCTCTTATTAAATGAGACATGATCTCCAATCTCATTAACATTAGTAGTTGCTCAACTGCCTCTTTTTGCATATCTAGACTAAATTAATCCACATTCACATGCACAAAGTGGATATTTATTCTTATTGAGGATTGTGGGTCCCTCCACCATTTTATTTACTTAATTCATTAAGAAAATCAAGGACTCTAATATTCCAAATGTGATGTGAAAATTTGGGAATATTACACTCTGAGACTGGGAACATGTCTTGCTTATTATTAGAAAGTCATTGATTGTAAAACTACCTTCAACTCCTTTATAAATTGAGCACAGATCTTAGTGTTTGAGAAGGAATAATTTGAGTAGAGAAATTTTGGTGGAATTTCAATTGAGGAATTTATTTGAGTGACATTCCTTTGGAGATATGTGCATTGTGCTGAGGCTGGGATGCTTCTGGAAATGGTGATACTAAATCAATCACTGGGTTGTAACCTCCCCTTCTATCCATTAAAAAATATTGATGTTTACTTTTCCACATATGTATCTGTATAAGCTTATGTATTACATATTATGAATTCTTATTTGATGCATATGGTTCATGTTTTATTGATTTAACTGAATAACTTGAATAGACACTGTATTATTGCTATCTTTTGTTGTTTAATGTTCATATTTGCAGGAAATATTTTGGCGATCTAGCTCAGATTTGAAGCTACAGCAAAAGCGACAGAATGAGAATAGAAAGCGCTTGGACTCCAAGTAAGTTCTTTGATCTGATCTATGTGTCTTTTTACTGTTAGGAAAAGTAGTTGCAAAGTCTTTAACCTGTTTTTCTAGATGAGCACTACATCTAGGGAAGAATGTTTTATCCATAATCCATAATTTTGCATAACAAATTGGCAACTCCATTAGGGAGTAGATATCAATTTATTTACTTTTACGAGCTTGAAAAGACAAGTGCTTGGCAATATTTTCACATTATCGGAGTCTAAAAAGAGTTGAAAGAAGACTCCACGGTTTCTTTTTTCACTGTTATCAAAGCTCAAAAAAGAGATAAAAGTGCACTTCAAATCCTTTTTCATTTTTAACAAAGCTCAAAAAATATGGAGAAAAAGTATGCTTTGGTCAAACATGACTAAAGAGGTTCTCTCATATATTATTTTACACTTTTTCAAATCTGAGCGAAAACTTTATGAAAAAATACTTACGGATTTTTCTTTCATCCTCTTTTTCAAACTCTCTAAATATGAAAAAGGACCAGGTTGTCACTATCGTTAAGCTCGTTAAAACATAAAATAGTGACGGGCTTGTCAATCATGGCAAGAATCGAGTTTCATTCATCGCTAGAATCGTTAAATTATTAAATAGCGATACTTTATTCGCCTGAAGGGTTGAATTATAGATCAAGAAAATGTTATCCTCCTCAAGATTGTTAAAAAATAAAGAGGTACTGGTCGATAAATGATCGAGGAAATTTTGGGAAAGTGAACAGAAATTTTTACAGTAGCAGGTCGCTCTTGAACATAACACTTCACACCATCACTATGACTATTTGGGTTGGGTAATGTTCTTGACGTTTCATTCATACCTATGGTTTATCATATCTTCACTTCAGTTTTGGGTAAATGTTGCCAACTCATCTCAGTGTCGTCAATATGTTCAAGAGAAGTCATCCAATGAATACTCATCCTTCTGCAATACTCATAAACCTTCATTCTCATGACAATCATCCCTGAACATTGCTATATCAATTCATACCTTTGTCTCTGAAATTAGTAACTCCCGTTTCATAATAAGGTGGATTCTTGTCAACGAAAAATCATTATCCAGAAAGTTCACTTAGAAACAGCATATTCCAGTACCATGAGGCTTGTTACAGCATCGACAAGATCCTCGCTTCTAGACTTTTGATTGAAATATTTTGTTTGGAATTCGACATCAAATCATCTATTCATGCCTTACGAAATTTACTGCAGTACCTTGAGGGCCATTGACATCAATGGTGGTTCTCTCATGTTTTTTAACAGCTCACACCATTGGCTAGTAACCAAATGATGTCTTACCATGTTCAACTAAAAATCATATATTCGCATGGCTATACTTGTACCCGAATGATCGAGTGAACGAGATAAGAAGACCCCGGATCTAGTTTCAACCATCTAAGCTGCGATTTCAGGATTTTTGTACACATCATCTATACGGTGACCTTACATACAGATCATCATGCGAACATGGGCCTATATCTGTAGGCATGTATGTATTGGGCAACATTTCAATGTAGACAACTTTCTGAATTATGTACATGTTATTAGAAATTTTATTTGCTGAGCATGGGAATGCCTTCCCTTAGAAATTTATGATCAAGAGGATATATCATGATGTAATGTATTGTAAGATTGATGGAGGTTTCCACTCCGCTTCATCTCCAGCCTATCACAGTGTAAAGCATCTCAATCAAAATATTTTTATTATTATTCTGACTTCATGCTTTAGGGGGAAATTGTTATAGGTAAATTTGGGCACCATTCCCAATGACCTGGTTAACTAGACATCATCTCCATAACCAATTAATAGGGTCTATCATTCCCTCTCATTTGAGTTGTTACATGCCCTAAGACAAAGAAAAAGACAAATCATCCATGACTTTCATTTGCAAAGGTTTACAAGATTTGACGTTTATAATATATCATATGAGAACTCACCAACGCTGCCTCTAAAGGGACTAAGTGTGTTGCATATGCAAGTAACCCCACTCAAGGGTGCTCTGCAAAGCACTTCTCGACGTTCATGGGTGATTTGGTCACATTGGGAGCGAAATTCTCATTGTTCCAGAATCTCCACTTGGCCAGTGCCTTCTAGAAGAGTTCATATGTGTCAAAATTCGAATCCATGTGTCCATTTGATACCTCTGAGACTGGGAACATGTCTTGCCTATTATTAGAAAATCATTTATTGTAAAACTACCTTCAGCTCCTCTACAAATTGAGCACAAATCTTAGTGTTTGAGAAGGAAGAATTTGAGTAGAGAAATGATGGTGGAATTTCAATTGAGAAATTGATTTGAGTGACATGCTACTGGAGAGATGTGCATTGTGATGAGGCTAGGATGCTGCTGGAGATGGTGATATTAAATTAGTCATTGGGTTGTAACCTCCCCTTCTATCCATTAATAAATATTGTTGTTTACTTTCCCACATATGTATATGTATAAGCTTTTGTCTTTCATATTATGAATTCTTATTTGCTACATATGGTTCATGTTGTATTGATTTAACTAAATAACTTTAATATACTTCTGTATTATTGTTATCTTTTACTATTTAGTGTTCATCTTTGCAGCAAATATTTTGGCGATACAAATCAGATTTGAAGCTACAGCAAAAGCGACAGAAGGATAATAGGAAGCGCTTAGACTCCAAGTAAGTTCTTTGATCTGTTATGTGTGTCTATTTACCATTAGGAAAAGTAGTTGCAAAGTATTTAACCTGTTGTTCTAGATAAGCACTACATCTAGGGAATAATGTTTTATCCGTAAACCATAATTCCGCACAAAAATGTTGCTGGGCCAAGTACCCCCACATTATGGTTCACTGATTGTAGGGTGGCTGGATGACATGATACATACCATTGCCCTCGATTGGGAGCTTATGTGCCAGAGTTAAAGTAGTAGTGGTACAAATTTTTCTATTCAATCGGTCACGATGAGCAGCACTGTCGGACGTTCAATCTAATGATAGACAGTGCTAACCTTTATAGAGTGCAGGATGATCCTTCATCGCTAGGATCTCCCTCTCAACAGGGAGGATCCCCAGCAAGAGAAAGGGGATGGGGGAGAGGTGGAGGTGCAGGTCGGGGAAGAGGGAAATTAATCTGCTATAACTGTGGAGACACTGCACACTATGTGTGTGACTGCCAAAACCTAGTGCATAATTCCTGCAGGTACTATAGGCAATTTAATCATGTAATTGAAAATTGTCCTGCGTTAACTGCTAAAATGTAGAAAAAGCAACAACAGATGCCTACGCAAAACATATAAATGGTTAAATCGAAACCGCACGATGATAGTCCAAGTGTAAACATAATTACACGCAGTGGTGCTGCCACCAGAGGAGATGAGGAAAAGAGGGTTGATTTAGAGCCACTAATCAGAAAGGGATTTGACAAGAAAGAAGGACTCAACTTGCAGAAGGAAAAGGAGACTTTTATTGAAACTAGGAAGTATTTTTATACTGCAAGACCATCCATGTCAAGGTCTATCATAAAACCAAAGGTTGATGATGAATTCAAACCATTTCTACAAGCCTGTACTAATTTATTGCGCAATCAGAAGACAATAGATAATCTTCAGGCCCTGATAGAAAGTTGCGCAGAAAAAAAAGTACCTCAAATGGATATTAAGGCTATGAATAAGATTTATAAGAACAAGAAGAGAACTGGCCAGGAGATGCAAATGACTGTGCAGATTGGAGAGTATGATATGGATCAAGTCATCCTAGATCTAATGTATGATGCAAATTTTATACCTAAGAAAAAATGGCAGAAGATGGGAGAACCAAAGATGGAATGGTCCACCATTCAGTTATGCATGGCTAATCAACAGGATATCATTCCACTTGGAAGACTTCCACAGGTTCTAGTAGACATTGCTCGAGTAAAGGTACATGTGTATTTTGAAGTAATACAAATTGTGGATGATGCATACCACGTCAAATTCTATCATACAACCAAAGGATTGTGGATGATGCAGACCACGTCAAATTTTATCATAGAACCAAAGGTTGATAATGAAGTCAAAACATTTCTACAAGCCTGTATTAAGTTATTGCACAATCAGAAGGCATTAGGTAATCTTCAGGCCCTAATAGACAACTACACAGAAAAATAAGTACCTCAAATGGAGACTAAGGTTGTGAATAAGATTTATAAGAATAAGAAGAGAACTCGTTGGTAGATGTGCATGACCGTGCAGATTGGAGAGTATGATATGGATCAATTAATCATATATCTAGGGTTTGATGAAAATTTTCTACCTAAGAAAACCTGGTATAAGATGGGATAACCAAAGATTAAATGGTCCACCATTCAGTTACGCATGGCTAATCAGCAGAAGAACATTCCACTTGGAAGACTTCCACAAGTCCTAGTAGACATTGCTGGAGTAAAGGTAAGTGTGGATTTTGAAGTAATACAAATTATGGATGATGCAAACCCCTACCCTGCACTGTTAGGATTGGACTAGGCCATTTATATGGGAGGAATCATCAACCTGAAGCATAGAATCATGATCTTTGAGAATGATGGTACACAGGTGATAGTCCCATTAGATCCAGCAGAAGGAGAAAGATATACATAACCAGTACGCAAAGGAGATTACGTTGACCATATTTACAAGTTGAATATGTGGGACAAATATTGGATGAACCCTATAGCTGATGGGATTTTTAATTGGGAGAAGTACAGTTTGTGTTTCTCAGATTCGGATGGTGAGATGGAGAACTGGAAGAATTGATTTCACGATGTTTCCGAGCTACACTGCCTCAATATCACTAATAAATTCTGGTGCATCTCCTCAAAGGTAATATATCTACCCTGTTTTGATTTTTCTGGAAGTGTCAAAGTATTTCTGGAAGAATTGAAAAGGTTTTCCCAAAAGAACAAAGGTTCTGGGCACTTGATCTGGCTATGTGTGCAACTCTAGTGCATTGGTGGGATATGCACAAGGGTGTGTTTAAGGATTGGGAGGAATGTAGAAAAATGATGAAGTTGCACTTTGAACCTCCTACTACCCCTCCAACTAAGATTTTCTATGGTCAGGGGGACCTGCGCAATAACCTAACCATGTGGGTTGAAGTTTGGAAGGAAAAGACTTGGAATAAGTGGATTCATATGTTTATTCACTCGTTAGGGTCGATACATGCCACTTGGTATTTGGAGAGGGAGTTGCACTGAGGAACTTGCCATTGGAGTACAATGACTAATGATTTCCTATCAACCATTGGCTTGGTTGAGGGATTGTAAAAATTGGATGAAGCCCTGTAGGACATAGATGCCCTTATATTTGATGAGTCTCGACCCCAAAAATAATGTGTTGTGCTAGCATGGGATGCACAGATGCAAGACACTGTCAACTGCAGGAAATTTTCAGTAGAGTATAATGAAGATAATCCAAGCAATTTCAACATCCCTGAGTCTGAAGGGGAGCACGCAGTTGCAGGGCCCTCATTGGGAATGGTAGATGTAACTAAACCTCTAAAGTTAAATGAAGTCAACATTGGGATAGAAGAGAAGACAAATTTGGCCAAAATCAAGGATTACTGGGATGATGATACAGTAGGGAAGGTTGTGGAGCTATTGACAGAGTATCAGGATTTTTTTTCTACAAAGTTCTCTGAGCTCAAGGGAATTGTAGGAAACCTAGGTGTTATGAAGATCATGTAAAAACTATATGTTTTCCCTCTCAAGCAGCGACCATACTGATTTCATCCTAAATATAAGTAGAAAGTAAAAGAGGAATTAGAAAATATCGTGTTTGTAGGCATCATCAAGCCTATAGAAAAGTCTAACTGGGTAAGCCCAATGGTGGTTCAGGAGAAGAAGACCAAAGGAGAAATAAGGATTTTTATAGATATACACAAATTGAATGATTCCTGTGTGCATAACCCCTTCCCTACTCCATTTGTAGATGAGATCCTCGATAATGTGGGAGGACAAGAAGCTTATTAATTTACTGATGGATTTTCAGGGCATCATCATATCATAATTTCACCTGAAGACCGCAGCAAGACCACATTTGCAACATAGTGGGGGTCTTTCTAATACACTATCATGCATTTCGGATTGAAAAATGCACCTGTGATATTCTCACGTGTGGTCGTGGTTGTGTTCAAAGAATTCATTCATAAATTTTTGGAGGTATATTTTGATGACTGGACATTGTTTGGATTGGTAAAGAAACATGTGTCAAACATGTGCATGATGCTTGACACTTGTAGGAAGCACCACATTTCTCTTAACTTGAAGAAATGTATATTCTATGTACCTTTTGGAATTTTTGTAGGGAATATAGTATGTCAGCAAGGACTGATGGTAGACCTAGCTAAGATATCATTTATCATCAACATAGAAGTTCCCACTAATGAGAAATAGTTGTGTTCCATCCTAGGACACACACGTTATTATAAGAAGTTCATTAAGGGATATGCTCTGATCACTGTGCCAATGGAGAAGTTACTTAAGAAGGATGTGTCATTTTTCTAGGATGAGGAATGTCAGAAGAGCTTTGAGATGCTGAAGGAGAAAATGGTCATTCCGCCTATTCTGATATTCCCAGACTGGTCTAAGGTTTTTCATGTACATGTGGATGCATCTAGTATAGCACTTGGGGTTGTTCTAGAGTAGCCAGGAGAAGGAGACATTAATCACCCAGTTTCTTTTTCCAGTAGGAAGCTCTCTAGTGCAGAGAGAAACTACTCAACCACAGAAAGGGAAGGATTAGCCATGGTCTATGCTCTGCAAAAATACAGGCACTATCTACTAGGAGGGCACTTTAAAATGTTCACTGACCATTCTTCTTTGAAATACCTGGTCAATAATCCTATGTTGGGGTGGAATATTTGCAGATGGTTGTTGTTATTTTAGGAGTATGAATTTGTAATCATTGTGAAGCCTGGAAGACTAAATGTTGGACCTGAGCATTTGTCACGGATTGAAAATGGGGAAGAACCAACCAGTATGGAGGAGGGGTTACCAAATGCGCAGATCTTTTCTATAAAGGTGGCTGATGAGCACTTTGTTAATATTATTCACTTCCTGACTAATGGAAGCGCGCCTGCTAAATATTCAATACAGCAAAAGGAGGAGTTGGTTGCACGCACAAATAATTTTACCCTAATTACGGGTCAGTTGTATAAGTTGGGAGAAGATGAAGTATTGAGAATATATGTGTTGGAACATGAGAGGCAAGATATCTTGGTTGAGGCTGATGGAGGGGTGGAAGGAGGCCACTATGCTGGGAAAGCTACTATGCAAAAGGTGTTTCGTGCTATTTTATGGTGGCCCACACTGCACAGTGATGCACATACATACTATCGAGCCTGTGATGCATTTCAAATGATAGGGAAGCCCTCACGCAAAGATGAAATTCCCCTGTAGCCATAGATGGCCCTGTAGGCCTTTGATAAATGGGCTATAGATTTTTTTGGACCGATTCATCCTCTAGGGAAGAAGACTAGAGCGTGCTATATCATCACATCCATGACTTATGTAACCACATGGGTAGAAGCTAAGGTAGTTAAGGAATATACTATAGATATTGTCGCACTCTTCATTTTTTATCATATTTTGACTAGATTTGGATGTCTGAAGATCTTGATGAGTGATAGAGGTACACACTTTGTTAATGAAACCATTGAAGCACTGATAGAGGAATTTTAGATCCATCACTAGAAGAGTACCCCTTATCACCCACAAGAAAATGGAACAGTAGAGGTCTTAAAAAAAAAATTGTAGAATTTGCTCACAAAGATCTATTATTCCAATCGGAATGACTAGGACGTGCGCATCCCTTTTGTGTTATGGGATTATATGACCACATGTAAGAATTTTACTAGAAAAACACCTTTCAGGATGGTCTATGGGCAAGAAGAGATCATTCCAATGGATTATATTGTCCCAATCTTGTGCATCACAACTTTCACCAATATGGCTAAGCCTGACATTATGGAGGAATGTTTGGAGCAATTGGTTGCCTTAGAAGAATACCAGTTCATTGCTCACTTCCATCAACAAGTAAAAAGGGCCTGTGAAAATGCCTGGCATGATAGGCACATTAGACAAAAGGTATTCAAAGAGGAATACTTGGTCTTGTTATACAACAGTCAAATTGTGTGCCATCCAGGTGTTGGCTGGATAAATCGTTCTTGCGGACAAGACCGGTCTCCCTAGTGTCAGAAGACAATCTAGCAACAAACGAACAACTAAGTTTGTCTTTCTCTAAATATATTTGTTTTACAAATAAATGCTATGAAGGTGTCTATTCTACCTTAGATCCAAATGCTTATTTTCGGTCGTACTGCTTCCATCGTATCAATAATCCTTCGTCGCAACAAGAGCTCTTTTGTCGCAAGAAAGTATCATCTTTCGTTGATCTGCAATCACAAACAAGAAAATATTAAATAGCACCTGTATAATAAATAATTATAAAACATATCTATCATAGTGATCAAGGAATCTATGAAATAAACGATCAAACGACAGCTTATTGAAATAAACAATCGAACGAAAATTTATTGAGAAAAACAAAACTTGATTGTATTAATCTTAAAATATATAGAAGAACCTTACAACCTTAGCCTTGATGTTCGAAAGGCCTTCCCGGGGTCTGAAGCAGGAGTCTCCTCTACTTTGATAAGTCTTGCACTCTTCCTCCAGGAGCACAAAGAGGTATGTGATCTTTCCTCTCAAAAACTCAGCAAAAAGAAGTCTAAATCTCAACAGCACTTCAACTCCAAAAATATTCACCCAAAAATCTTCACTTAACCCTTCTTAACAAAATCTTCTTGACTTAACCCAAAAATCTTAACCATTTGAGGCTACCCAATGCCTCCTTTTATAGATCAGATGAGGAGGTTAGGGTTCCACCTTTGAAGGAATAGAATCCTCCTTCAAAGGGATAGGCTCCTCACATCAAGGGATTAGTTCCTTAAGGTGTGGGATACATGCACCTTACTAAAGCGTACTCATCCCCAAAAAATCTCATCTAGAACCTTCCAGAATTGACCAAAAATCGACTTTTTCACTTTGATTTCGCACTTTTTTGACTTTACAGGAAGTTCGCAGGCATAACACTGGAAAATTGTGTTCTAGAACGCAGTTTCTCTTCTCATTACCTGCGTACCCTAGCTAGGAACGCAGGCAGGCTTCATGTTACCTGCGTACCCAAGGCTTTTTTGAGTTTTAAGGGTTTTTCCTCCATTTTTAGGAACTTTTCTCTGATTTTCAAGGCTTGGAATGAGGAACAAAGGTTGTAAGACTTATAGAGGAGGCATGTATGAGTGAAAATGAGCTCATACAGTTAGCAGAATGTCAATGTGAAAATTTTTAGTGTAACAGATTTCCCCCTAAAGTGCGAAGTCTGGAATAGATGAAGATGAAGTCTGTCATATATGAAGAGTGAAGTACTTTGTCATTTCAAGTATCATCCTGTGGACACCCCAGTCGGAACCTGTAAAAACATTCAATGCAAAATATATATATGTATACATATCATCGCTGAGGTAGGCATTCCCATACTCAGATCAAAACTAACTAGAACTAACTTAAATTGTTCTGATACATGAATGATTTTGAATACATCAACAGTATAGACATGTCGACACAGCATGGACGCAGCCATCTGTTTATAAATGGTCCACTGTATAATAACAAAACTCCTCGCAGCCTGGATGGTGGAAACTAGATCCAGGGTCTTGATTTCCGCATCTCGAACTAGTACGATTCTATCCATGTGAATAAATGTGTTGAAGTCGAACATGGTAGAAACCACTTGATTAACAGTCAATGATGTGAACTCTGTTAACAAGTGTGAGAGTAACCGCCAGTAATGTTAATGGCTCTCAAAGTACCCAGTACAATCCATGAAATGTGAATTAATGAGTTGAAGTCGAACATTTCACGGAATCATTCGATCAAAGATCGATGATGTAACCTGTCGTCGAAAGCAAGAAACCTGCCATCAAGGCATGCAGATTTCAAGGTACTGACGATTTATAGATCAACTTCCCAGATAATGAGTTGTCGTCGAAAGAAAGCGATCCATCGTAGGCAAGCCCACAACACCAAATCATAGATCAAGTTTTGAAAATATATTGGCAAGGACTGACTCAGGGATGGTCAAAATGGATGACGGATATTTTGCAGATGAATGGTTTATTTTAACTATCCTCTTGAACACATAACGACACTGCAGATGGTTTGGTGACAATTGACCCAAAGCTAATACCCAGAAACCGGTTGAAGACTTTCAATATGGTTTGATTAACTGTTAGGCAAAGGATTTCCCAACCCAGGTGAACAAAAAGTGTCATGTTCAAGAGTGGTTAATGGTTTTCCGAATAATCAAAATGTAACAAACAGGTTCATTTTTCTCTCTTTTCCCCCACCATTTCTGGCAAGTACCTCTTTATTTTTGACAAGCTTGAGGAGGATAACATTTGCTTGTTTATAAGCTCATCCTTCAGATGAGTCCAACTTAGTTTAAAATTTGAACCCTAAGAAGGAGTGGTTCGTTCCTATTTGAAATTGAACAGGTCCTTTACTTTTAAGTTTTAACGAGTCCAGTATAGGAGAAACTCGGTGTTTTTCAATTTTAGGGAGTCAGAAGAAAAAACTTAAGAAAACTCCATTGGTGTACTTTTTCGTAAATTTAGTCTCTCGAGCCTGAAAAAGGATAAAATAATGCGGGAGAGAACTCTATTGACCGTATTTAGTCAACGTATACCTTTTTCGTAAATAGTCCTTTTCAGTCCCTAAAAGGGGTAAACTTATACTGAAGGGACGATCATTCATTTACTTTAACGAGTTCGAATAATCAAGTGCTCAGAAATCTTTTCATGTTTAGAGAGTCTGAAAAGGGCTTAAAAGAGAACTCCAGGGTTTCACTTTTTCATAAGTTTTAACCAGTTCAAAAAAGGGATAAAAATGTACTCATGGTTTTCACTTTTTTCGTAAGTTTTAACGAGTTCGAAAAAGGGATAAAAATGCACTCTTGTGGCTGACTTTCAATTTAATTAACTAGCAGGAAAAGACGGAAAGAACTCGGCATTTTCATGTGTTTTACGAGAATGAAATATAGCAAAATAATCTCGGGATTTTCATGAGTTTAATGAGTCTCGAAAATAACCAAAATTGACTCAAGATAGGTTTCATTTTTACAAAAGCTTGAAACAGAGAAAAACTATGCTTCAGAGTGGTTTCATTTTTACACAAGCTTGAAACAAAGAGAAAACTGTGCTTGATGCCCCCTAAGCATAACTTCTAGAGCGCATGCCCCCCAGCTTCATTTCATTCAACTAAGTACACTGTTGGTAATTAATAGTTGGATGGAATGAAGGTTCATTTATGAGATCATATGAAAGACCCGACCTTAAAACCAACCTAAATATATGACTTAACATTTACGAGGTCTATTCAAAGACTCGACTCAATTAGGAGAGGTTTTGTTTCATTTTTTAATGAGCTCGACACAGGAAAAGAACTATGCTCATGGCAACGTGTTTCATTTTTTAACGAGGTTGACACAGTAAAAGGAACTATCCTCAGAAAGTGATTATTTCTAATCTACCTACATAACCTACTGATTCATTTTTTAATGAGGTTGACACAGGAAAAGAACTGTCCTCATACCTAATTCATTTTTTAATGAGGTTGACTCAGTAGAAGGAACTATCCTCTGACCAACTGATTCATTTTTTAACGAGGTTGACACAGGAAAAGAACCGTCCTCAGAAACTATTTATTCTAATCTACCAATATACTCTCTACAATCTACCTACTGATTCATTTTTAAATGAGGTTGACACAGGAAAAGAACTGTCCTCATCGCCGACTGATTCATTTTTTAACGAGGTTGACACAGTAAAAAGAAATATCCTCAAAGACATGTTTCATTTTTTTTTAAAAGAGGTTGACACAGTAACAGGAACTATCCTCAAACTCACTGATTCATTTTTTAGCAAGGTTGACACAGTAAAAGGAACTTTCCTCGCAAGCCACTGATTCATTTTTTAACGAGGTTGACACAGTAAAAGGAACTTTCCTCAAACTCACTGATTCATTTTTTAATGAGGTTGACACAGTAAAAAGAACTATCCTCAAACTCATTGATTCAGTTTTTAACAAGATTGACACAGTAAAAGGAACTTTCCTCGCACTCACTGATTCATTTTTTAATGAGGTTGACATAGTAAAAAGAACTCTCCTCACCTACATGATCATGGCTTCCAACAGGAAGAAACACATGTCAATGGACACACCTTGATCATGGTTTCCAAGAGGTCTTCATCAGATGGAAGAACAGTTCTATGAAAGGAACACATGTCAAGGGACTCAAAAGGGATAAGAACATCGCGTTCAAATAATCCCATAGAGTTTTCCATGTCAATTACTGGATCTAAGTCATAGGAAGTCGAGCAAACAATGAGAGGCTCGCTTACATCGGTAATTGAAAACATGGGACTAGTTGCCACATAATTAACCCGTGGCGGGGTAGATACCACTTGCGTATGATGAACATTCAGGGATGTCAGATTATTGGTAGTCGAAACAAGACTAGGGAATGAAAGCTAGTCTACAGTCACAATATTTCCATTGTGAGGGAAAGACATCACGCGAAAGAGTGTCGATATGACAGCTTTCATTGCATAGACATAGTCTCTCCCAAGGAGTAAATTGAAATCCAAGGGACCTCGAACTACCATAAGATCAATACAGACAGTTTTACCTTCCAAATTAATAGAAAACTTAGGAAGGATCCCTAAAGGTTCACTAATGGTTCTGTTAAAAGCTTTCAGATTCTGTGTAATAGGCACAAGCTGAGGGGAACCCAAAGCTTTCCAAGCAGTTGAGGATAAAATACTAACAGAAGCACCTTCATCTAGCTGTGTGCGATGTATGTCCCTACCACCAAACTTCACAGTGATTTGGAAAGGGATAGAGGAAGGAAGACGAGGTTCTGTTAGTCTATTCCAATCAAAGGAAAATACCTCAGTACTTGGAAGGGGTTCTGTAGAAACAGGTGAAATGCCCCCCAGCGTAGAAGAATCTGATGTAACAAGAAGAACCTGAGTGGTATGAATTTCATTCTCTACAGGGAGAATGGGATCGACCGAATGTGAAATCAAATCAACCACTTGATCAAATAATGGATCATCAACCTGAGTGATATGAGTTTCACTCTCCAATGAAAGAGTGGGATCGACTGTACTTGAAATTAGATCAATTACTCTGTCAGTTGACAGCAGGTTGGGAGAAAGTTTACAGTAACCAATTGGAAATTCTTGTTGTGGAACAGTAAGGTTTTCCAACAATTTTGAGGCTTCATCCATGTGAGGGAAAATGTGAGTTTTATGACTCCCTTTGCATAACTTACAAGGAAACCTAACTTTACCCTTTTTCCCAGGAACCTGACTATCACTGGTTGATGGATCAATGGAAAGTTGATGAGATTTTTCTGACCATACTTCCAAGACCTTTGGAATACTAGGACAATTGATAAGGAAGTGGTCACCCTTACAAAGCCTGCAAGGGTATTTTGGTTTACGACGCATGTTGGAGGTTTCCTCAACACAACTAACACTTACAACCATGGTTGGTTGGTTGACTTCTTCCTTATCTTGCTTCTTCTTCTTCTTCTTCTTCCCTTTATTCTTCTTCTTAGCCACCTGCTTACTAGCATCAAGGCTTTTACCAAGCGAAGAGGAAGAAATGGAGGAAGAAATATTAGGCAAAGAAGGTAAAGGGTCAAGAGAAGGTTGGTGATGTTGAGATGGTGAACTCTATTGAGGTGAAGCATCTGGTTGAGGTGGAACAATTGGAGTATTCGGGGCCAACGAAGTTGAAAATAACCATATCGGTAAACCTATTGTAAATCCAGGTAATGACAAAGTAGCCATATAAGGAGGACCAACATTTCCAAAGCAAGGAAAAGTACTAGGATTCTCATTAATAGGGGTTCCTTGGTTGGTAAATTCCGGAACAGTTGCCATTATATTCAACTTCAGTGAATTTTATTAACAATTTAAAACTAAAATTAACAATTCACAATTCACACCTAACAATTAAAATTCACAATTCACACCTATGGTCTCTAAAAGTAAAAACAAAAAAATTAACACGCGTTATCAAATCTAGGAGTCAAACCACACACAAACAGTAACTTCCCATACTAAAAACACTATTTGGTGATGAAATCCAACATCGTAGAATTTAATACAGAAAGGGCGGTTGGAACAGTTACCCCGACAATCTGCTTAATGAAACAGACTAGCACAAGTTTCTTCACAAAACCATCTCGAGTGAAGAGAACCACCTAGAGAGTCCAAGTGAGTCTAGTCGACGTTTGTTCCAGGTACAGTGGGATCTTCACTCCACCGTCACCTTAGGAAATAATCCTATAGATTATGGCCAATAAGGTTACCAACAGAAACAAATATACCTGGGGGAACAGTCTATGATCCAATACACACGCAAGGGCAGAGTAACAAAGCTCAATCCCCTTGAAGGCTCCTTGACATAATCCAAGGTTTACCGACAAGTGACCCCAGGCTCCTCGACAATGGTCAATCCGAGGTTTACCATTTTTAATACGTGTATATCTGCTATCGTTCCCAATGAGGAAGGATTGATTACCTCACTGGTTCAGATATGATCTCGTGCTTGACTCCTTTAGGAGGAGCTTCCCAGAGCATACATGCAACAATTGGAATTTTTCCTACCACAAGATCGACTACTTGTTTGTTTTAGTTGCTTTGGAAAGTTAACTACAACCTATTCCAAAGCACTAATCCTGAGCTAGATTGGTGGAAAGAGCCCTAAAAATGTAAAAATTACTAGATGAATTTTAATTAAGCGTTGTGTTATTTAGGTTGTTATTACTCAAAAGGGTAAATGGATATGAAACCAATGGTGTTATGACCTGACCCAAAACTGAATGCAATCGAATATGATAATGTAATCTTTTCAATTCGATGAATCCTACCTAAAGTAAGGAGAGAGTTTCCATGCACTTCCAACAATGCAAAAAATTGATTACTAAGAGAAAATATAACAAATTCTCTAATGCACTAATTTCATCAAGAAAAACTAATGCAAATCAATCCCAAAACAACTTTTTATTTTTGTGTTTTTAAAACAAGCATAAAAGCATCCAAATTCAAATCAAAGAAAACTGATCTAAATCTATGATTAATTTTTCAGAATGTAAACTATGCAATTGTAATCTATGCACAATTCACTTGAAAAGTATGCAAATGTAATCTATGCACATTTTTCATTCATATTCTGAAAACGAGAATTATAATTATGCAAATGTGATCTATGCAAGAGAATTCTCAAACACAAGATGATTCTAATGTGATCTAAGAACCAATCAAGTGCAAGTCAAGAAAATCGGGTGAGAGTTCCAAAGATCAAAAACACTCAAAGGCGATTAACACTCATACACAATTTTGCAAAAACAAAAGCAAAAAGATGCAAAATTGTGAAAAGACTGAGACAAACCTCCAAGTAATGACCAAAGGAAATCAAATTAAGAATTTCTCAAAAAAGAGACTCAAAGCACCCAATTAACGGAGATTGATGAGATGAAGAATTTGTTGAAAGAAACTCATAAACAAGAGATTTTTGACAGAGAAATATAGATCTGGGTAGATGCTAAGAATCCTAAATTAAATCTAAACTAAAATGGAAAAAGAAATCTAAAGTTTTTCAAAAAATTTAACAAGGTCCGCAGGCTTCCAGAAGTAACAACTGCGGTCCCGCACTGTTTACTTAAGGAAAGTGCGAAACTGCCTGCACTGTGTAAAAGAACAAAGTGCGGTCTCTAGAAAAGTTCAAGAAAAACGTAAAAGATTTCAAAATTTTCAAAAATAGAGAAAACTTAAGCTACCCAGGAAGATATCCATCAATCAAAACCAGGAAAAACTTTTCCTCAAATCAAAATAAAAGATAACCAAAAACAACAAGTTCTTTCCCCAGTATGGTCGCCAATTTGTTGGCCAGATAAATCGTTCTTGCGGACAAGACCAATCTCCCTAGTGTCAGAAGACAATATAGCAACAAACGAACAACTAAGTTTGTCTTTCTCTAAATATATTTGTTTTACAAATAAATGCTATGAAGGTGTCTATCCTACCTTAGATCCAAATTCTTATTTGCGGTCGTAGTGCTTCCATCGTATCAATAATCCTTCGTCACAACAAGAGCTCTTTTGTCGCAAGAAAGTATCATCTTTCATTGATCTGCAATCACAAGCAACAAAATATTAAATAGCACCTGTATAATAAATAATTATAAAACATACCTATCATAGTGATCAAGGAATCTATGAAATAAACGATCAAACGACAGCTTATTGAAATAAACAATCGAACGAAAATTTATTGAGAAAAACAAAACTTGATTGTATTAATCTTAAAATATACAGAAGAACCTTACAACCTTAGCCTTGATGTTTGAAAGGCCTTCCCGGGGTCCGAAGCAGGAGTCTCCTCTACTTTGATAAGTCTTGCACTCTTCCTCCAGGAGCACAAAGAGGTATGTGATCTTTCCTCTCAAAAACTCAGCAGAAAGAAGTCTAAATCTCAACAGCACTTCAACTCCAAAAATATTCACCCAAAAATCTTCACTTAACCCTTCTTAACAAAATCTTCTTGACTTAACCCAAAAATCTTAACCATTTGAGGCTACCCAATGCCTCCTTTTATAGATCAGATGAGGAGGTTAGGGTTCCACCTTTGAAGGGATAGAATCCTCCTTCAAAGGGATAGGCTCCTCACATCAAGGGATTAGTTCCTTAAGGTGTGGGATAAATGCACCTTACTAAAGCGTACTCACCCCCAAAAAATCTCATCTAGAACCTTCCAGAATTGACCAAAAATCAACTTTTTCAGTTTTCTTTTGCGCTTTTTTGACTTTACAGGGGTACTGCAGGCATTACACTGGAAAAATGCGTTCTAGAACGCAGTTTCTCTTCACATTACCTTCGTACCCTAGCTAGGAACGCAAGCAGGCTTCATGTTACCTGCGTACCCAAGGCTTTTTTGAGTTTTAAGGGTTTTTCCTCCATTTTTAGGAACTTTTCTCTGATTTTCAAGGCTTGGAATGAGGAAAAAAGGTTGTAAGACTTGCAGAGGAGGCATGTATGAGTGACAATGAGCTCATATAGTTAGCAGAATGTCAATGTGACAATTTTTATTGTAACACCAGGGAAGTTCAGGAAGCATTGGTTAGGGCCATACATTATGAAGGAAATCACTAATGGAGGTGCGATGTGCTTGGCCATGTTGCGTAGTGAGAATCTTCCTGGGTATTTCAATGGAAGCTGTCTAAATCCATATAGGGAAAATCCGGTGTTGAAAAAATGACTATATTTCCATAGCATAAGAATCAAAATTTATGCGTGAGATATAGAGGAAATTCGTAGAAAAGTGCGATAGGAATGCAAGGGTGATGCGCAGGAGAGGAAACTAGTCGTTGGAATAGTGAAACTAGGTGAAAAAGTAAATCTACCATTGGATGGAGCGAGTTTTAAGCATTTAATGAGGAAATCTTACGGGATTTTTTACCATTTTTACGGAGTTAAGTTGCATTTAATGAAGATTTGATCATTTTTTCCTTAGATTGCCTATAAAATGAAGGGCATAGGTCACAATTGGTTCCTTTTCTTTCTGAGTACATTGCGCCTTAAGCTTCTCCATGATTTATGTTGTAAATTTATCTGTAATTATTGTATGTCTAACCAAGAGACCCCATTTGACGTGAGAAATCCTAAATTTATCTTCCACCCGAGAATATCAGCCACCAATCCGAAGAGTGCACCTACTGAGGAGCACCCTGTGCCTCTCACAGCATCGAATGAGCCGGGATCAGACAATGTAATATTCCCAAATTTTCACATCATATTTGGAATATTAGAGTCCTTGATTTTCTTAATGAATTAAGTAAATAAAAGGGTGTAGGGACCCACAATCCTCAATATGAATAAATATCCAATTTGTGCGTGTGAATATGGATTAATTTAGCCTAGATCTGCATAACAAGGTAGTTGAGAAACTACTAATGTGAATGAAATTGGAGAATCTGTCTCATTGATGAGATAGATCATGGAGGTTGACACAGTAAACTAAGATCTTGAAGGGATCAAACAGAGATGATTCAGTCAATTAAGATCTTGAAGATGTCAAATATCATGGGACATTCATGATAAAGTGATGGAGGATGTTGTGCAAACAAGGCACACTTGATGGAAGGTGTACATTGCACCTAGACATGATGGCTGATTTGGTCAAAACAGCGCAGTCCAACTTGGAGGATCTTGTCCACATGTGACAGCACAGTCTATATGAGGGCCAAGGCTTGGGAAGGCTCAAAGTTATATAAAGAAGATGAAGGAAAGGATGAGGCATGCGGATTATTTCTTGATGTAAGATATTTTCAGATCTAGAATTGTCATGTAACATTCCAATTCTTTCTTGGGTTGTTTAGCAAATATTGCAGGTGGTGTTTAGCATAGGGTGTTCCTGGATGGGAATCCCACCTCTTTCTTAGAGTGGCTCTGGAAAGAGGATTGTACTTCATTATACATCAGGCTTTAAGTGCAATCTCCTTTTCCTACTTCTGCAAAACACTCATATTCAGAAATTGCAGATTTCTGAAGATCATTTTGGAAGGAGGAAGCTGTCTTCAGTACTTCAGCTAGAGAACTGGTGAGGGATTATTCCTATCACCTTGGGCTTAAATATGAGCTTCCCAGAGCTTCATTGCATATTTTTTATCAGGCCAAAAGTTATTTACCTCGTATC
The DNA here is from genome assembly GCA_034641835.2 of Pinus albicaulis. Lineage (NCBI taxonomy): Eukaryota > Viridiplantae > Streptophyta > Pinopsida > Pinales > Pinaceae > Pinus > Pinus albicaulis. Next base: position 239,201,138 of record CM076572.1, read on the forward strand.
AGCAGTATTCCCTTCAGGAATAACGTTGTTCATTTTGCAGATCTAAAAGGAGGAAGGAAGTTGCTAGTATTTCAGCTAGCAATCCTATGCAGGATCATTCCCACACATTTCCATCAGCCTCAAGCTTATTTCAGCATTTTTTATCAGGCATAAGGCCTCTCTTTCCCTCACAGTGCAGTTTCTAGAGGCAGTTGTGTTGCAGCAGCTGCAATCATCATTGAGGATTGAGAAGCTAGATCTAGAGCTTCTAGCTCATAGATCTGAAGAAGGGATCAACCCTTCAAGCATAGATCTGATCTGATATCATATTTCAGCCATATGTTTATTAGATCTAGCTTTAGATTTGTATTTCCCAGCAGATCAAGGATCAAACCCTAAGGAGGTGATTTTCCAAAGTTGCAAATCTGGAAAATCGTTTCTGGGTTATCTTGGGAATCTATCACATTGGCCAGATCTTGAATCTTGGCATCATCTGAGCTTCAGTTTTGAGTAGATATGCATTTTCCTATTCAGCCTGCAACTATATGTCCATATTCTGCTGAAGGGACAGTGAAGAATTTGCTTTAGTGCCTCTCCAGTTACATTGTACCTGTTGTAGCATGATTTCTAGGTGATTCTAGACCAAATTTTTGGCTAGATCTACTCACATTTTGTACATTAAGTAATTGATTCTTCTCCAATATAATAAAATGGCTCAACTTCTATGTAAATTCTAATGTTGTCTTAAGATTTAATTTTTATCTTGCTGTAAGTTCTTATATTGTGTGAAGTATTACTACATTCTCCCTTTCGGGATATTACAGTGGTATCGGAGCATGATCTTTGGCTCATCTTGTGGACACTTCATCTTTTGCATCTAAGAAGAAGAAAATAGATGAGATCTATCATGGAGGAAGAAAATTCTGCCACTCATTTCTGTATATCTATGTAAGATCTCTCCAAGGAGGTCTATCAAATAAAAGAGGAAAGGCAGAAAGAAGATCCAAGAAGAATATATGATGAGGAAGGCCCCAGCACTTCCTTTCAGCAAAGAAGAAAACCGAAGAATCCTAGATCTCCTCATAGATCCACTATGCCCACTTTCTTTGAAGAAGGTGAAGGGTGTAGAAATGAAGGAAGGAATGAACCTGAGACTCATGAGACTCTCAGTCTATATGTCAAAGAGTACAAAGCACAGTCTAGAGAATTCAAGGAGAAGCTAACTCTCCAACAATTCTTCAAAATCAAAGAAGAAAGAGGATCATATAGCAATGGTAGAAGAAAGAGGCATAATAGATTCTATTTTCCTACATTTGATGGATCCTCCTCAAGAACTGTTAAGGCTTGGAGGAGAGATTTAGATACATTTTTTAGGCTACATCCTGTAGGTGAAGAAGAGGTTGTCCAACTTGCAGCACTTCATCTTTTAGATGAAGCCAATGATTGGTGGTTTTGTCACATGGAGCATGCAAAGGTGACTAAATATTTAAATTTATTTCACAAGTTTAGAAATAAATTTGATGTGAATAAGACAGAGATGTGCCAAAAATAGACATTTCCTAAGGAGAGGGTTGTCAATATTGTCACTCTGGAAAATAATTCACTAAATTCACCACCAGCTGCAGAAGTACTTGCATCCGGAAAAGAGACTTTGGCATGTTTGCAAGATAGTCTTGAGCTCTTGACACATAGAGTCCCATGCATGATTTAGGAGATGCATGAGGAGGAGGAGGAGAATTCCAGTTCTGGTACACTTAGAGAAGAGCAAACATCACTCTTACCAACAGTTGGAGGCACTATTGTCCTGGTTGGAGGAACTCTTGTGTTCTTTCAAGAGGTTCCCACATATCAATTGATCCAAGGTATGCATACACATTCATCGCCTATTGTTTTAGTAAACCTTATTGAAACTTATGGGGACATGCCATCAGGGCCAATGCATAACCAAGGGTTAGAACATAGTGCTGATTTGAAGCAGCAACATATCACAGCGTAGAGGAACCTTGATCTAATCAAGGAGGAGATGAAAAGCTATCCCATTTTGTCATGGATGAGCTACATTCAACCTCTTGAGTTTAATTGTAGAATTTCTGAAGAAGGAATGAGCATAATCCTTTGTACAATGACTGGTTGTGAGATCAGTATTGTACCTTTCTTTGAGACGGTTTATGTATTACTTTGCATATCTACAGCATTTTAACTTAGAAGCAGTAATAATGATGAGGCCCCATTATTCTTGGAGAATTATGAAGGTAGCTTCACTCATGAAGCAATGGAGGACAAGATGATGAAGGGTAGACATCTAGATATGAGAAGTTTTTTCTCCTTTCTTGATGACACTTTCTCAATGAGCCCCTCACAGATCAAAGAGAACTTCTACCTACAGTAGATCCAAGACCTCATTGGTTTTTTAAAGCCATGGATGGGAAGAAGGTCTCATGAACAGATCTCATTGGAGGTGCACTTCAACATTTCATGGAGTGAAAGTTTCTTCATCAGTTTGGGGAAGATGGTATTCTACAAAGGGGGGATACCATGATGATGCAGCACATCACTCATATTCCATATTCGAGTGAGTGGATGAGGAGGATAAGCAAGGGGTTGCATGACCACTTACATATTTACATGAGCCAGCAAGCTTGGTTACGTTGGTTTCCCTTGGGATGTTCTTGTCAGTGCCCAAAGGCTGCTATATCTTTGGTCCATGCCTTGAATAACACTTATGAAATGAAGAAGGAGGCATGGCTGCGCTGGTTTCTCTTGGGTGAGTATGGTTACCACCCAATAGCTCATATTTTTCTGATTCATGCCTTGTGTATCAATGAAAGAATGCAACAAAAGAATGCATGTTCATTTTGGTTTCACTTGAGAGAGATTGGCCACCACATGACATCTCCTACGTCTATGTGGTTTGTCTTGGGTAAATCTTGGCATGATGCTCTCATGATGTGCATTGATGATGTTTCTTTGTATTGGGCTGATGTGACATTCCATATGTCCATTAGTATGTTTTTTCTTCTTGATGCACATGAGGAGGAGAGAAAGTAGCAAGATCTCTTGTTGCTTTGGTTTCTTTTGGGGGAGTTTGGCTTATCCATATTACATGGAGGAGATGGAGGATGGCGGCAAAGGGCCTTACTCTGGTGGTTACTCTTAGGAGAATATGGTTTGACATCTTTGTCTACCCATATAGCTCCTTTCCTTCTTCTTTTTCATAACACTGCAATGATGCTTGGATCCAACATGGCCAACAAGGCTAAGTATGAGAGCATATCAATGCTCAATCTAATTCATGAAACATGGGATGGAGACATGTATTGTGTGATGGACCTTTTCCTTTGTGAAGAGAACCACATTATTTTATGCACCTCATGTATTGATGATTATGTTGGACATCATATGGTTGTCACTTGGTACTTCATGATGGAAGGAGGACATCTAACCAAACAGTTGGAGGTCATTCTTTATGTTTTTAAAAGACAAATTTGGAACCAAGCATACATAACACATTGCAGCAAATGGAGGAAGCCTTCATTATGTGGATGCCATTTGGGAGGGAATAGATGGCCTTGCATCTACTTTTGGAGTTTCTTGAGGACAAGCAACATTTTGCCCTGGGGAACAATAATATTCCCAAATTTTCACATCATATTTGGAATATTATAGTCCTTGATTTTCTTAATGAATTAAGTAAATAAAAGGGTGGAGGGACCCACAATCCTCAATATGAATAAATATCCACTTTGTGTGTGTGAATGTGGATTAATTTAGCCTAGATATGCATAACAAGGTAGTTGAGAAACTACTAATGTGAATGAAATTGGAGAATTTGTCTCATTGATGAGATAGATCATGGAGGTTGACACAGTCAACTAAGATCTTGAAGGGATCAAACAGAGATGATTCATTCAATTAAGATCTTGAAGATGTCAAATATCATGGGAAATTCATGATAAAGTGATGGAGGACGTTTTGCAAACAAGGCACACTTGATGGAAGGTGTACATTGCACCTAGACATGATGGTTGATTTGGTTAAAACAGTGCAGTCCAACTTGGAGGATCTTTTCCACATGTGATAGCACAGTCTAGATGAGGGCAAAGGCTTGGGAAGGCTCAAAGTTATATAAAGAAGATGAAGGCAATGATGATTCATGCGGATTATTTCTTTATGTAAGATCTTTTTAGATCTAGAATTTTCATGTGACATTCCACTGCTTTCCTGGGCTGTTTAGCAGAGATTGCAGGTGTTGTTTAGCACAGCGTGTTCCTAGTCGGGAATCCCACCTCTTTCTTAGAGTAGCTCTTTAAAAAGGATTGTACTTCATTATACATCAGGCTTTAAGTGTCGTCTCCTTTTCCTACTTCTATAGAACACTCATATTTAGAAATTGCAGATTTCTGAAGATCATTTTGGAAGGAGGAAGTTGTCTTCAGTACTCCAGCTAAAGAACTGGTGAGGGATTATTCCTATCACCTTGGGCTTAAATATCAGCTTCCCAGAGCTTCATTTCATATCTGGTATCAGGCCAAAATTTATTGACCTCCTATCAGTAGTATTCCCTTCAAGAATAACGCTGTTCATTTTGTATATCTAAAAGGAGGAAGGAAGTAGCTATTATTTCAGCTAGAAATCCTATGCAGGATCATTCCCCCACATTGCCATCAATGTTTCCATTAGCCTCGATCTTATTGCAACATTTTTCAACAGGAAAAAGGCCTCTCTTTCCCTCACAACATAGTTTCTAGAGGCAGTTGTGTTGCAGCAGCTACAATCATCATTAGAGGATTAAGAAGCTAGATCTAGAGCTTCTAGCTCGTATATCTGAAGAAGGGATCAACCCTTCAAGCATAGATCTGATCTTATATCATATTTCAGCCATATGTTTATCAGATCTAGCTTCAGATCTATATTTCTTAGCAAATCAAGGATTAAACCCTAGGGAGGTGATTTTTCCAAAGTTGCAGATCTGGAAAATCCTTTCTGGGTTATCTTGGGAATCCATCACATTGGCCAGATCTTGAATCTTGGCATCATTTGAGCTTCAGTTTTGAGTAGATCTACATTCTCCTATTCATCCTACAACTATATGTTCATATCCTGTTGAAGGGATAGTGCAGCATTCGCTTCAGTGCCTCTCCAGTTATGATGTACCTATTGTAGCATGCTTTCTGGGTGATTCTAGACCAACTTTTTGGCTAGGTCTACTCACATTTTGTACATTGTGTAACTTATTCTTCTCCAATCTAATAAAATGGCTCAGCTTCTCTATAAATTTTGATGTTGTCTTAAGATTTATTGGTTATCTTTCTGTAAGTTCTTATATTGTGTGAATTATTACTGCATTCTCCCTTTTGGGATATTATAGTGGTATCGGAACATGATCTTTTACTCAGCTTGTGGACACTTCACCTTTTGCATATAAGAAGAATCAAATAGATGAGATCTATCATGGAGGAAGAAAATTATGCCACTCATTTCTATATATCTATGCAAGATCTCTCCAAGGAGGTCTATCAAATGAAAGAGGAAAGGCAGAAAGAAGATCCAAGAAGAATATGTGATGAGGAAGGCCCCAGCACTTCCGATCAGCAAAGAAGAAAACCAGAGAATCCTAGATCTCCTCATAGATCCACTATGCCCACTTTCTTTGAAGAAGGTGAAGGGTGTAGAAATGAAGGAAGGAATGAACCTGAGACTCATGAGACTCTCAGTATATATGTCAAAGAGTACAAAGCACAGTCTAGAGCATTCAAGGAGAAGCTAACTCTCCAACAATTCTTCAAAATCAAAGAAGAAAGAGGATCCTATAGCAGCAGTAGAAGAAAGAGGCATAATAGATTCTATTTTCCTACATTTGATGGATCTTCCTAAAGAACTGTTAAGGCTTGGAGGAGAGAGTTAGATACATTTTTCAGGCTACATCCTGTAGCTGAAGAAGAGGTTGTCCAAATTGTAGCACTTCATATTTTAGATGAAGCCAATGATTGGTGGTTTTGTCACATGGAGCATGCAAAGGTGACTAAATATTCAGATTTCTTTCACAAGTTGAGAAAGAAGTTTGATGTGAAGAAGATAGAGATGTGCCAAAAAGAGACATTTCCTAAGGAGAGGACTGTCAATCTTGTCACTCTGGACAAGATGTCACTACATTCACCACCAGCTGCAGAAGTACTTGCACCCGGAGAAGAGACTTTTGCATCTTTGCAAGATAGTGTTTCATTCTTGACACATAGAGTCCCATGCATGAGTCAGGAGATGCATGAGGAGGAGGAGGAGAATTCCAGCGCTGGTACACTTGGAGAAGAGCAGCCATCACTCTTACCAGTAGTTGGAGGCACTATTTTCCTGGTTGGAGGAACTCTTGTGTTCTGTCAAAAGGTTCCCACATATCATTTGATCCAAGGTATGCATACACATTCATCACCTATTGTTTCAGTAAACCTTATTGAAACTTATGGGGACATTCCATCAGGGCCAATGCATAACCAAGGGTTAGAACATAGTGTTGATTTGAAGTAGCAACATATCACAACACAGAGGACCCTTGATCTAATCAAGGAGGAGACGAAAATATATCCCAGTTTGTCATGGATGAGCTACATTCAACCTCTTGAGTTGAAGTGTAGAATTTCAGAAGAAGGGATGAGAATAATCTTTCGTACAATGAATGGTTGTGAGATCAGTATTGTACCTTTCTTGGAGATATTTTATGTATTACTTTGCAGATCTACAGCACTGTCACCTAGAAGTAGTGATAATTATGAGGCCCCATTATTCTTGGAGCATTCTGAAGGTAGCTTCACTCATGAAGCAATGGAGGACAAGATGATGAAGGGTAGACATCTAGATATGAGAAGTATTTTCTCCTTTCTTGATGACACTTTCTCAATGAGAACCTCACAGCTCAAAGAGAAATTTCTACCTACAGCAGATCCAAGACCTCATTGGTTTTGGAAGGACATGGATGAGAAGAAGGTCTCATTAAGATATCTCATTGGAGGTGCACTTCAACATTTCATGGAGTGCAAATTTCTTCATCAGTTTGGGGAAGATGGTATTCTACAAAGGGAGAATACCATGATGATGCAGCACATCAGTCATATTCCATATTGGGGTGAGTGGATGAGGAGGATAAGCAAGGTGTTTCATGACCACTTGTAGATTTACATGAGCCAGCAAGCTTGGTTATGTTTTTTTCCCTTGGTAGGTTCTTGTCACTACCCAAAGGCTCCTATTTCTTTGATCCATTCCTTGAAGAACACTTATGAAATGAAGAAGGAGACATGGCTACTCTTGGGTGAGTAGGGTTACCACCCAATAGCTCATATTTTTCTAATTCATGCCTTGTGTATCAATGAAAGAATGCAGCAAAAGAAGGTATGTTCATTTTGGTTTCACTTGAGAGAGATTGGCCACCACACGAAATCTCCTACGTCTATGTGTTTTGTCTTGGGTAAATCTTGGCATGATGCTCTCATGATGTGAATTGATGATGTTTCTTTGTATTGGGCTGATGTGACATTCCATATGTCAATTAGTATGTTTTTTCTTCATGATGCACATGAGGAGGAGAAAAAGCATCCAAATCTCTTGTTGCTTTTGTTGCTTTTGGGGGAGTTTGGCTTGTCCATCTTACATGGAGGAGATGGAGGATGGCAGCAAAGGGCCTTAATCTGATGGTTACTCTTAGGAGAATATGGTTTGACATATTTGTCTACCCATATAGCTCCTTTCCTTCTTCTTTTGCATAACACTGCAATGATGCTTGGATCCAACAAGGCCAACAAGGCTAAGTATGAGAGCATATCAATGCTCAATCTAATTCATGAAACATGGGATGGAGACATGTATTGTGTGATGGAGATTTTCCTTTGTGAAGAGAACCACATTATTTTATGCACCTCATGTATTGATGATTATGTTGGACATCATATCGTTGTCACTTGGTACTTCATGATGGAAGGAGGACATCTAACCAAACAGTTGGAGGCCATTCTTTATGTTTTTAAAAGACAACTTTGGAACCAAATAAACATAACACACTGCAAAAAAACGAGGAAGCCTTCCTTATGTGGATGCCATTTGGGAGGGAATAGATGATCTTGCATCTACTTTTGGAGTTGCTTGAGGACAAGCAACATTTTTCCCGGGGGGACTATAATATTCCCAAATTTTCACATCATATTTGGAATATTAAAGTCCTTTATTTTCTTAATGAATTAAGTGAATAAAAGGGTGGAGGGACCCACAATCCTCAATATGAATAAATATCCACTTTGTGTGTGTGAATGTGGATTAATTTAGCCTATATCTGCATAACAAGGTAGTTGAGCAACTACTAATGTGAATGAAATTGGATAATCTATCTCATTGATGAAATAGATCATGGAGGTTGACATAGTCAACTAAGATATTGAAGGGATCAAACAGAGATGATTCAGTCAATTAAGATCTTGAAGATGTCAAAGATCATGGTAAATTCATGATAAAGTGATGGAGGATGTTGTACAAACAAGGCACACTTGATGGAAGGTGTACATTGCACCTAGACATGATGGTTGATTTGGTCAAAACAGCGCAGTCCAACTTGCAAGATCTTGTCCACATGTGACAGTGCAGTCTAAATGATGGCCAAGGCTTGGGAAGGCTCAAAGTTATATAAAGAAGATGAAGGCAAGGATGAGGCATCCAGATTATTTCTTGATGTAAGATCTTTTCAGATCTGGAATTTTCATGTGACATTCCACTGCTTTCTTGGGTTGTTTAGCAGGTATTGCAGGTGATGTTTAGCACAGGGTGTTCCTGGTTGGGAATCCCACCTCTTTCTTAGAGTAGCTCTAGAAAGAGGATTGTACTTCATTATACATCAGGATTTAAGTGCCATCTCCTTTTCCTACTTCTACAAAACACTCATATTCAGAAATTGCAGATTTCAGAAGATCATTTTGGAAGGAGGAAGTTTTCTTCAGTACTTTAGCTAGAGAACTGGTGAGGGATTATTCCTATCACCTTGGGCTTAAATATCAGCTTCCCAGAGCTTCATTTCATATCTGGTATCAGGCCAAAATTTATTGACCTCCTATCAGTAGTATTCCCTTCAGGAATAATGTTGTTCATTTTGCAGATCTAAAAGAAGGAAGGAATTTGCTAGTATTTCAGCTAGCAATCATGTGCGGGATCATTCCCTCACATTGACATCAGTGTTTCCATCAGCTTGGAGCTTATTGCAGAATTTTTCAATGGGAAGAAGGCCTCTCTTTTCCTCACAACATAGTTTCTAGAGGTAGTTGTGTTGCAGCAGCTGCAATCATCATTGGAGGATTGAGAAGCTAGATCTAGAGCTTCTAGCTTATAGATCTGAAGAAGGGATCAACCCTTCAAGCATATATCTGATCCGATATCATATTTCAGCCATTTTTTTTATTAGATCTAGCTTCAGATCTATATTTCCCATCATATCAAGGATCAAACCCTAGGGAGGTGATTTTTACAAAGCTGCAGATCTGGAAAATCCTTTCTGGGTTATCTTAGGAATCCATCACATTGGCCAAATCTTGAATCTTGGCATCATCTGATCTTCAGTTTTGAGTAGATCTGCATTTTACTATTCAGCCTGCAACTATATGTTCATATTCTGCTAAAGGGACAACGTAGCATTTGCTTCAGTGCCTCTTCATTTACATTGTACCTATTGTAGCATGCTTTCTAGGTGATTCTAGACCAACTTTTTGGCTAGATCTACTCACATTTTGTACATTGTGTAACTGATTCTTCTCCAATCTAATATAATGGCTCAACTTCTCTGTAAATTCTGATTTTGTCTTAAAAGAGTTATTATTTATCTTTTTGTAAGTTCTTATATTGTGTGGAGTATTACTGCATTCTCCCTTTCGAGATATTACAGTGGTATCGGAGCACTTTGGCTCAGCTTGTGGACACTTCATCTTTTGCATCTAAGAAGAAGCAGATAGATGAGATATATCATGGAGGAAAAAAATTATGCCACTCATTTCTGTAGGTCTATGCAATATATCTCCAAGGAGTTCTATCAAATGAAAGAGGAAAGGCAAAAAGAAGATCCAAGAAGAAGATGTGATGAGGAAGGCCCCAACACTTCCTATCAGTAAAGAAGAAAACCGAAGAATCCTAGATCTCCTCATAGATCCACTATGCCCACTTTCTTTAAAGGAGGTGAAGGGTGTATAAATGAAGGAAGGAATGAACCTCAGACTCTTGAGACTCTCAGTCTATATTTCAAAGAGTACAAAGCACAGTCTAGAGCATTCAAGGAGAAGCTAACTCTCCAACAATTCTTCAAAATCAAAGAAGAAAGAAGATCTTATAGCAGCAATAGAAGAAAGAGGCATAATAGATTCTATTTGCCTACATTTGATGGATCTTCCTCAAGAACTGTTAAGGCTTGGAGGAGAGAGTTAGATACATTTTTCAGGCTACATCCTGTAGCTGAAGAAGAGGTTTTCCAAATTGCAGCACTTCATCTTTTAGATGAAGCCAATCGTTGGTGGTTTTGTCACATGGAGCATGCAAAGGTGACTAAATATTAAAATTTATTTCACAAGTTGAGAAATAAGTTTGATGTGAAGAAGACAGAGATGTGCCAAAAAGATACATTTCCTAAGGAGAGGGTTGTCAATCTTGTCACTCTGGATAAGAAGTCACTACATTCACCACCAGCTGCAGAAGTACTTGCATCCGGAGAAGAGAATTTTGCATCTTTGCATGATAGTCTTAAGCTCTTGACACATCGGGTCCCATGCATGACTCAGGAGATGCATGAGGAGGAGGAGGAGAATTCCAGCGCTGGTACACTTGGAGAAGAGCAGCCATCACTCTTACCAGCAGTTGGAGGCACTATTGTCTCGGTTAGAGGAACTCTTGTGTTTTGTCAAGAGGTTCCCACATATCAGATGATCCAAGGTATGCATACACATTCATCACCTATTGTTTCAATAAACCTTATTGAAACTTATGGGGACATACCATCAGGGCCAATGCATAACCAAGGGTTAGAACATAGTGCTGATTTGAAGCAGCAACTTATCACAGCACAGAGGACCCTTGATATAATCAAGGAGGAGATGAAAATTTATCCCAAATTGTCATGGATGAGCTACATTCAACCTCTTGAGTTGAAGTGTAGAATTTCAGAAGAAGGGATGAGCATAATCCTTTGTACAATGACTGGTAGTGAGATCAGTATTGTACCTTTCTTGGAGATAGTTTATGTATTACTTTGCATTTCTATAGCACTGTCACTTAGAAGCAGTGATAATGATGAGGCCCCATTGGTAAAAAATATCAATAAGGATGTTGTGCACCAAGGAGTAGGCATTTGACAACCTACAAGAGGCCTTGCCCACTTTCGTTCCTGCCTAGTGCATGGACCACCTGCAGATAAGCCAAGTTCTGAAAGATGAATTCAAGGAGCTCCGTAGGAAAAATTAGATCGTAACTAAGAATATGAATTTTTGGGCAGATGAGGCAATGAATTTTTCTCAAACCTGGATGCAGTAGTTAAGAACCTCAATCAGACCCTCCAAAGTATCAACCTAGCCGCAAAAGGGTTGGCATCGCAGAAGCTAGTAGATACCGCATAGAGTGAAGCAGATCAGAGTGCGGGCATCTTGGTGCCCTTTGATGCTACCATTGAAGAGCTACAGAACAAGATGAAGAACCCAGTGTTGTTGTGACTCGGGACGAGTCACAAGATTGTGTTGGGGGCCTGTTGGATTGGGGTCCCCTAAGACCGAATTTTGATGCATTTTTTATATATTTTTGTAAATTTTTTTATAATTTTAGTCATGCGCAGCACAATTCAAGGGGCTTTGGGGTGGGTCAAAGCCCTCATGAGTTGTAATGGGTCAAAGGGTATAACTAAGGGCCTCCAACGAACATTTTTCGGACCTTAGATGAGTGCAGCCTAAAGTATTAATAGGAGTCTAGATAAATTCGATAAGAGACAGTAGTATTAGTAGTAATGTTGATGACAAATATCTGACTGTATTTTGATACTTTAGCGAACTTGTCTGGGTTAGAAGGCTCCTTTTGGGTATGTTTGTGGAGACCTTAGTCCTACTTTGTGTGGACCCCGTTGGTTTTGCGCACAAGTAACTGAAGGTGTTGTAAGGGAGATCTGAATTGTTAAGGAATAAAGAAGTATTTTGGATGATATCTAAGTACTAAATGCATCTATTATTTTCTTTATGATCATTTCCACATGTTATTTCCTATTATTGTGTTATTTGTATTTAGATCGATTGTGCAACTATTTTCTGCTTTAGATGAATTCTAAATGAATTGATCTGTTATTGTTGAGCTTGAAGAATATGTATTAAGGATAATTGCAAGGATTACGAAGTTTTTTTAGCGCGTGCATAAGGTATTTTATGTATTTTACATAAATATGTATGGTTAGGGTTTCTGGTTAGGGTTTCTAGTTAGGGCTCCTGTTGCGAAGGTATGATCAGGGTTGTTTTAGATCTGAAGGCACCCACATCATTTAATTATATCTCAGGGTGTGGAAACCTTGTTCCACCAACCCCCCCCCCCCCATACTACTTCGAGTGAGACTTTGACTTGTGCAATCAGGTCACTACTGAAAGGGCCAGTAGTAAGAGGGTTTTGTTGGTTAAACTTAACTCCGTACCTGGGTCAGGACCCCTCAAGCCAACAGTTGGCATTGATGTCAACATGGTTATGACCTAGTGCAGGAACTAGAGGTTTAGTAAATATGTCCTAGAGTTAGTTTCATGTGTTGATGATGTCTTTATGATGTTGCTACATGTGCTAGAAGTGTTTGGACATGTTGTTGATGGTGCTACAAGTATTATAGGTGTTGGCCATGTTGAAGAGTTTAGTGTACTAGGGGAAAACTAGGTCTTCATGTATGTGACTTGTTGCATAGGTTCTTGTCTTGTGTTATGAGGTTTAGAGCATGTCGCTAATTTTCTAAAGGGTGTATAGATTGTGATGAAGGATTGGATGCATAGTGGCCTCTACATTCCTCATGCACATCAGGTTTTTATGTGTTTTTCCGGCTTTCCTTGTTCACAACTTTTCATGTAAAGGTCAGAAAAGGTAAAGAATCTTCTAGAAAGTTATTATCATTGGAAATATCATTCATGAAGTGGATTTAGTTTCAAGATAAATTCAAGGTGTTGAATCTGAATTAAATCATGTGTTTGAACATATTTTTGTTGAGATCAGTAATTCTTGGTAATTATTGAGTTAATCGCCTCAGTTCATCTATATATTTGAGAAATCTCAATGATAGTTAGGTTGGAGGTGTTATGTGTTGAGTGAGAGTGAGAGTCCAAAAAAGTGTTCAAGTTGTGAGGATTATGATGTTGCTTTTCTGAATCGGTTTTTAGGAGTTGTAGCGAGTAGCAGAAGTGTATTTCAATCAACATTTTGTGCAGAGAGCGAGGAGATGATGTAGATATTTTTTGCAGATCTTCTTGGTGATTGAGATCAGCCTGGTTATTCTTTATTTTATTGGTTGTGTGTAGCATTTGTTTGTGGACATATTTATCTATTTTGGGGAGGGTTTTTGCTAGAGTTTTTATCATATTATTTTATGCAGTGTTTATCTTTATTCATTTTTCTTTGGAGACTAATATTTTTTTTATTGAGATGTGAAGCTCTCCTTGGAGTCCAGTTTGAAAATCAATGAAAATGTGGCTTCAATATTTTGAGGTTGGGGCCTCTGTTCAATGGATGCTAAGAAAAAATTAGTTGGTTTCATTCAACAAAATCAGTATAGGGAGAAATTTTTTCCATAGTATAGTAGTATTTTGGAAAGGCTTGTTGGTTGTGGTGGCTGCCAGTTGATGGGTGTCTGTAAAGTCGCGAGTTGAGAAATATACTACCTTATTGGTAGTAACCAAAATATTTCACTATGTAAAATATTTACATTGATTAATAAGAGAACTAGAAGTAGCACAACAACAACAACAAGGGTCGTTTTCTTCTAGATATCTTTGTGTCTCATGTGTTGAATGTTTTGTGTTTTCTTGTTTATGATTGATGATTTGATCTATATTTATGTGCTTCAATTTATGCATGGTTTAAAGGTTTTATTAATTAGAGAAATATTTATAAGTTCCTTCACTACTGATTCACCCCCCTGCCCCCCCTCTCAGTACTGATCTATTTTATACCAATTGGTATAATAGTGGGGTTCTTGATTCTAGCTTGATCATTGGAGAGTGGATTTGGGGTTTTGGAAGAACTTTTGCAAATTTTTCAAAATGGATCAACAAGGATATCCAATTATTCACATAGGTAAATTTTCAACATGGAAGGTGATTTTGGATTTATATTTGTTGTCTCTTGATGAAAATATTTTTCTATCAGTAGATTATGGAACAAAAGATGAATTTAATGATTTTTCTAAAGAGATTATCTTGAGTGTGCTTTGAAGATCTGATAATCTATATGTGAGACATTTTGAGACTACAAAAGAGTTGGTAGACCGGTTACACAATCTGTATTGTTGAAGGAAATTTTAGATTTTAGAGACGGAGAACAATGCGAATGATTCTACTCGTATTGTAGTGGCAAATCAAGTCTCCTCGCAAGAAGAAGATGAAAGCACCAATCTCCCACAAGAAGAAGGTGAAAGCACTAGTGATATCGATTATTACTCAAACGTTGATCTAGAGGGACAGAAAGAAGACATCAACAATAAATATGAAGAGAAATCCAAGATAATGGCACTAGAAGAAAATATTAAAAGGTTCAATGTTGAGAATAAATATCAGTGAATGCTTTTACAATTTTTTAATGAAAAGGAGTGTGCTTACATAGAATAAATTTCATATATGAAAACTCAGTTGGAAGAAGGAAGGAAAATTTTAAAAGGAATGAGAAAGCATAACAAGGAAATGGAGGATGAGTGTCAAATATTGAAAGTTGAAGCGACCTACGCAAGAAAGGATCTAGAGAGGATCAGATCTAATGCTCAAGCAACTATAAGAAAAATTGAAAACAATGGAGAAAGTAGTATCACTGTGAAAAAGGATAATCATCAGCAAAATCAACATACATGTAATAACCAAAAGAACAAGTGAATAATAGCCGCCAAAAGAAAGCCAAGGAAGAAGAATAGGATGGGAAATTTTGATAGCTTTCAAGAACGCGGAAACTTTGCAGTAAATTGTGGTAATAAAGAGATCAAGGTTTAGCAAAAGGAGAAGCAACCTTATGCATGCATGAAAAGAAAACTACTCTCATCACAAAGGTCATCAATGGTTAGGTATAATAGTCTTTTTATGGTTATTATTTCTCATGCAATGATTTTTTCCATAGGGTTTTTTACTACAAGACACATGCAAGTAACGAAAACTGGATTAACAGAAGATGTTAGTCCATTCTTGAGTTCCTTGATCACATAAGTTGTTTTGTGTATGACAATATTGTCCATAAGGCTAAGGACTGCAAGTTTCCCATGTGTTTTAGGAGATACAAGCAAAGAGAGAAGAACATTCAAGGTTAACCACATAAGAAGAAGGAAGATCAGTCCCTCAAATTTTGGAGGAGAAAGGAGCAGCAAGGGACTCCAACCAAAAAATGAGGCATGCATGATCTCAGGGGAATCATATGGCCACATCTTGAGTTGCACATAGATATTTGGAGGTGTATCCATATCAAAAAGAGTGCATGAAGAAATATGCATATTAGGAAGGAGATGCATTTGTTCTAGGGGAGTTCATGAGGTTTGAAGAGTTATTTTTATTTCTGATCTATGTTCATTTTCATCTTGTCATCATTCAGATCGGCCATATATGTTTTGTTCTAGTTTTTGAGCAATTTATTGTTTGGTTCTTTTTTATGTTTTTGAGGTATGGTAGCCACATGGTTTCTATTATGCACATTTTTATCACATGTTGGAGGATCACACGTTCAGGGGGGGCATTTTTTCTTCCTAATGGTCTTACTAATGGTTGGCATTGAATTCATGATGGAGGAACATGTTGTGTTCTCACCTGACATGTTTTATTGCGAGAAATATGTTGAGTTAGATTTTGTTGTTGCTACCATATATTGTTAGTAACATGAGGTGATATGCGTCCATGACATAGTTGGTATATTTACGGTGATCATACTGCTAAAATAATATTTATGTCAGGTATTTTCATGCATGTGTATATTATATGGAGATCGGATGATGGTGTTGGAGTTAGTTCATCTATAGAATGCATTTTATTGCGCGTGTTTCCTAATTCTATATGTATCATACATTGTAATATTCCCAAATGGGGAAAACAGGAATATAGTGCAAAATGATGGAACAATAATGAAGATCATCATTTATGAAGAAAGAGGCCAATATGGATACCTTTCATATGTTATTTCAGCAGCAAAATATATATAAGAGATGGTCCATAAGATGCATAACAGAAAATACAAGCCTCCAATGGACAAAAATCATGCAATAAGAGGTGCTGCAACCATGTATTAAAGTTGGAAAACCCTTACAGCATTATTTTATTGGCTCTAAAACAGCAGTAGATTATACATCAGATCTAGAGCTAATATGTGCATCAAAAGCTAGATCTATATCATATCCATGCACTATACAAGCTCCTCTCAAGAACCCCTCAAGGGTTTTCAGCAAAACACCAAGTACAAGCTGTAGATCTGAGATTTAAGACTACAGATCTACTGAAAAATACAAATCTAGAAAGTGAGGTTGATCTGATATCATCAATAAAATAGCCTCCTCCAATACATCCTCAAAGTGAAGGGCAGATCCCCATCACTAGAAAATCAACTCTCCAAATGGTGTGCCAAACCACCCTGCAACTCCTTCTACAGAAATAACACAGATCTAGAAGTAAACTATGATGTAGGGATCAAAATAAGGTTGGCATGATGCTAAGATCTGAAACTTAGCTCAATTCCCTCCAATACTATCCTCCCAATGAAGTGGAAACCTTCTCCATTGAAAAGGAGCACTGAAATGGCCTAGATCTAGAGATCTAGTCTCTACTTGCTGCAACTTGCAAAAACAACCAAACCCTCAACAGGATCTGCATTGTAGTTGAAAGAGGAAGCTTGGCCTTAAGCTAGATAGTGGAAAATGTAGTGCAAGACTCCTCCAAGAGCTACTCAATGGAAGAGGTGGGATTCCCAATCAGGAACACCCTGTGCTAAACAGAACTCTATCTCAGCTAAAAAACAAGAGAAATATATATGTCTAAACAGACCATATATTCAGAAATATCATATACATCAACAACCTTCATATGGCTGCCATCCCCATCATTAAATAGAATATGAGCTTTCAAACCCTACGCCCCATCCAAAAATATCACTACATTCACACAAATCATCTCCATCTAAAACTGCATTGTACCTCATTGATGGCCACTCCTCCATGATATTGATGTAGATTTGGTCAAGGTTGACCCAGTCAAAGTGATTCACCTCCTTTCACACCAAAGGTGCTTCAATTAAGCTGCCAATATTTGTCTCTTTCACATTTGGCATTGATTTATTCATTATTAAGGAGAAATATGGACCTCGTTTGCCCTCTTATTCTTTAAACAAAGCAATAAAACAAAATTGAATATTCCAATTAGCTCATGACTAATTGGGAATATTACAGTCCTCCCTTCCCAAATTTTGCTTGTCCTCAAGCAACTAACAAGGTGAGTGTTGCAACTCTTTCCTTCCTCCATTGGTGACACCAATATGTGATAAGCTTTCCTCATAAGCTAAGTGTTCACCAATCCATCCCTCCATGAATTGCTCCTCCAAAGTTCTCATGAGATGAAAATAATCCATCCCATAAGGAGACAATAGTTCAAATGAAAAAAACATGGTTTGCCCAATGTTCTCCTTGAAACATGTATCATAGTGCACATGGAGAATATCCATCCCATAGGGCACATACATACCTCCCATCCTCCCTCCATAAATTCCCATAAAAATTACAAGTACATCATCCATGTATGGGTTCAAAACTACATACATACAAATAGAAATTTGTGCATATGGAGGTGGTTCATAGTCCCACATGTGGAACCAATGCAGTGCATCTCCTGACTACATCGGATCATGATGTGGTAAGTGGTTTCCCCACCACTTACTTGCTTCCCAAGTGATCTCACTATGGCTGAAAGTGTGAGATATATTTGGTGCCTTAGAAATGCACCCATCATGAAACAAAATCTCCCTTTGTCCTCCAAGGGAGTGCCTGTGTTCAGAAATTTTTGTGGCCCTAAGTTGGCCATGAATTTTATATGGTAAATTACTCTTTCTTGGATTTATGGCCTGCATATACATGGTGAAATAATTAAAACAATAATCAAATGAATCAATACATACACAATCATGTTCTTCACCAACTTTTCTCCTCAAACAAATGGAGTGGTGTATAGATCTATCTCCTCCCTCCAAAGAAGAAAGAGGTGGCTAAATTAAATCCTTTACAGAGTTATGCTGCTATCCCAACTCCACATGGTTCATGCATATTTGAAAATGTTGATATAGTTCTCCTTCAAATCCCTTCCAAGTGTAGCTTCTCATGATGATGTTGTAGAATCTCATGGAATATGTGTGGTTGAAAAAGAACTCTTCATAGGCCCTTTGTAGAAAATTCTCCTTGAGCTTGGAGGCTCTAGATAAGAATATCATACCATGATAGTAGATGACTCATTCTTGGACTAAATATCCCTCTTCCTGTAGCTGGTCATCAAGTATCATGCATGTGTGAATATCCTTGGAGTAATCCACCAACAGTTGGGATTTCCAATATGGATCAATCTCCCATAGTGACAACACTGATAATCTACCAAAAGGAATGTTTTTCATATGGCTACTATTTTATTTGACATCTCCCATTCCAAAGGTACATGTTGGGAGGTCATTCCTTCCATGCTTCTCCTCCCACAATGCAGAATCTGAAATGAGAGTGGGTAATGATGATAGTGGAAGAATATCTTCCTCCTCTTTGAGCCTATCCAAGACTTCCAGCACTGTATCATTGCCTTCTAATGCTCCCATCCCTCCTATATCTATGCTTGGAGCATCATGTTGTGAGATTTCTCTCACCAAATCTGAATCAAGTGGCCTCCCAGGTGGTTTTCCACTAGATAATGGTGTCCCATGCAACAATCTTATGAGCATGATAGATGGGACTATAAGGTCCTTTCTTCCACTGTGCAAATCCATCCCTGATTTCTGTGTGGAAGTTGTATGTGAGGGATATGTATGCATTACTTTGATCATTTGAGTCTTACCACTCTTTTTATCCACCCATTCCATTTGCAAAGCCTCTCAATCTGTGGTGACTTTCCCCAAAGTAATCAACCATTGAACACCCAATATCACATTGGTGTTAGGTATGTCAACCACAAAGAAGTGATCAATCAATGTATATGTTCCCATGGTGACTAATAATTATGGGACATAATGCATGCATTGCATTGTTCTATCTCCTGGGACCAAAACATAGAATCCCTCAAAATCATCAGTGGGTATTGCCCTCCTTTGCACTAGTTGGGCATCAATAAAATTGTGGGTAGCCCCACTATCAACCAAAACAGAAACCCTATGATTCAAGATGGAACCTTGAACTCTTAAGGTCAAGTACTTAGGTACTCCTCTCAAATATGCAAGAGCCCCTCCAATAGGATAAAATTCTCCATTCCCATCTCCTGAAGGTGTTGGTTATCCTCTTGTAGTGTCAGCATTGTGACCTCTTCTTGGTTCATCTTCTTCTTCCTCCTCATTATCTGAGAAGACCTCTATGTAATGTGATTTTCTAGCTAAACATTTATGTCCAGGTTCCCAATATTCTTGGCAAGTGAAGCAAAGCTTCCTTCTTTGTAGATCTCTCCGAACATCATCATCAAGAGGTTTTTTATTTTGACTCTCCTTTGAAGGAGCATCCTTTTCTTCTTTTCCCTTTGATGGAAAAGAGGGCTTATGCTAAAATGTTGCCTTTGCTTTTGGAAAATCATCTTGAAGGTCACTAGCCCTTTCAATGGCATCATGTAGGTTAGTGGGCTTGGTATACTTAACCAACCCATGAAGAGGTTCATCTAACCCATCAATGAACATGTACACCCTTCTTGTTGCAGATAAATCAGGAACCATAACAGAAAGTCTTAAAAATTCAGAGATGTAAGTTTCTGCATTACCTGATGGTTTCAACTTTGAAAGGATCATGAATGGTGCTTCTAGATCTCTTCTATAAAATATTTCCACCAGCCTTCTAGTGAACTCTGAATAAGCAATCACATTAGCATGACCCATTGTAGACAAGCCTTGGAACCACCAGTCATGTGCTTCACCTTCAAGGTGCAGCACTGCAATCTTAATGGCCTCCATTTCTGGAACCTTTTTTAATTGAAAGTATATGTCAAGTTCTCTACCCAAGATTTGGCAGTACACTTGGATGACCCATCAAAATTGGGTAAAAATAATTTTCCCATAGTATGGTATCGATCATGATTCTGAATGAATCCACCACTTCTATGATGATGCCTTGGTCTTCTATTGACCTTCACTTGAAAAAAATCCTGAAAACTCAAGTGATCTTTGAACCTCTGAGTTTGAGATTCATACTCCATAAAATAGTCTTCAAGGGGTTCTTGCTCCTGAAACCCTTCATTTCCCACAACCAAAAATGTAGGCATAGTAGAGCATTGGGAAACTTGTGGTTGATGCATTGGTTGATCATTCCAGTGATGAGACATGCCAGAGCCTTATCCATGATGAAATCATTTAGGGGATTCCTTGAATCTGTCCATTCTCATCTCTTTGATCTCTCTAGCAATGTCTTGCATGGATCTAAGAAGGATCTTAGGGAACACCTTCTCTTCATATTCACCTCCAGATAAAGGGGTTTTACCCTTGTCTTCTTTCTCATCAATATAATAAAACCTTATGTGCCTTATCTTTTGATACCTCTTCTCTCTGTCAGTAAGAGGCTCTCCTTCTTCAGATGACATATTGGCTTTACAATGCACAGGCTGTGCCAAGATGATGCTCTGAAACCACTGTAATATTCCCAAATGGGGAAAGTAGGAATATAGTGCAAAATGATGGAAAAATAATGCAAATCATCATTTATGAAGAAAGAGGCCAATATGGAGACCTTTCATATTTTATTTCAGCAGAAAAATATACATAATATATGGGCCACAAGATGCATAACAGGAAATACAAATCTCCAATGGAAAAAAATCATGCAATAAGAGGTGTTGCAACCATGTATTAAAGATGTAAAACCCTTACAGTGTTATTTTATTGGATCTACAATAGAATTATATTATAAATCATATCTAGAGCTGATATGTGCATCAAAATTTAGATCTATATCCGTTCCATGCACTATACAAGCTCCTCTCAAGAACCCCTCAAGGGTTTTCAGCAAAACACCAAGTACAAGTTGTAGATCTGAGATCTAAGACTACAGATCTACTGAAAAATACAGATCTGGAAAGTGAGGTTGATCTGATATCATCAATAAAATAGCCTCCTCCAATAGATCCTTAAACTGAAGGGCAGATCCCCATCACTAGAAAATTAGCTCTCCAAATGGTGTGCCAAACCACCCTACAACTCCTCCTACATAAATAACGCAAATCTGGAAGTAAATTGCATTGTAGGGATCAAAATAAGGTTGGCCTGATGCAAAGATTTAAAAATGAGCTCAATGCCCTGTAATACTGTCCTCCCAATGAAGTGGAAACCTCCTCCACTGAAAAGGAGCACTGAAATGGCCTAGATCTAGAGATCTAGTCTCCACTTGCTGCGGCTTGCAAAAACAACCAAACCCTCAACAGTTTCTGTGATGTAGTTGAAAGAGGAACCTTTGCCTTAACCTAGATAGTGGACAATGTAATGTAAGACTCCTCCAATAGCTACTCAATGTAATAGGTGGGATTCCCGATCAGGAAGACCATATGCTAAACAGCACTCTATCTCAACTAAACAGCAAGAGAAAGATATACGTCTAAACAGACCATATATTTAGAAATATCATATACATCAACAACCTTCATATGGCTGCCATCCTCTTCCTTAGATATAATATGAGCTTGCAAACCCTAAGCCCCATCCAAAAAGATCACTACATTCACACAAAGCATCTCCATCTAAAACTGCGTTGTACCTCATTGATGGCCACTCCTTTATGATAGCATTGTAGATTTGGTCAAGGTTGACCCAGTCAAAGTGATCTAGCCCCTTTCACACCAAGGGTGCTTCAATTAAGCTGCCAATATTTGTCTCTTTCAAATTTGGCATTGATTTATTCATTATTAAGGAGAAATATGGACCTCCTTTGCCCTCTTATTCTTTAAACAAATCAATAAAACAAAATTGACTATTCCAATTAGCTCATGACTAATTGTGAATATTACATACATGTTTCTGATATGTTTTACATTTGGATGGTTGATTCATGTTGTTGTTTTTGCATGGAGAGAAATTATGTTGCTTCTTATGGTGTTTTGGTAAGATGCATGTTTTTTATGGGATATTGTGCATTTATATGGATGAGACATGAGAGGTTTATATGTTGCTCATACATGGAGATAATATATTGCTACATATGGTTTTAGATCGAGTTATTGATGTAGTTATGCTACTTGGTTTCTAATCTCATGAGGAGAGAGATTGTGTTTTTTTATGGAGGAGAGGATAAGCTTGTGTTATTTTTGGTGCTATATTGTCAAATCTTATATGTTGTTGTTGATGCATAGTTTAGTCCTCTATTGGCATACATTGATGTTATTGGGAGATTGTTTTTATTGGTTTATATGTTGATAGTTATGTTGTTTTTTCTTGTTGATTTGTTTCCGAGAGATATATTTGATGCTACAGTACCATGCTTTTATATTGATGAAGCTCATAGATGCTTCATGCTGATGATATATATATATATATATATATATATATATATATATATATATATTCTCATGTAGGCCTTATATTTGATGCATATGGCATGTATTGTATTTTTCATTGGTGTTTTTGTATGGAGTTGTTTTCGTTGCGACAAACACCCTCCAAAATTTTGCCTACACCTAAATTTTGGATCCTACTATGGATACTGTGATTGGTCATTCCGTATTCACTTCTTGGTTGGTTGATGCTTTTGGGCTCCCTTCATGGATTGGAAGTGTCGAAGTCACTCGCTCACACATGCTCAGTTTGTAATAAGTGCATGACCGCATTATTTTAAACGATATTGAATGAGCATAACACGATCCATTAATATTTCATGTGTGATTTCCAATCCATTTCAATAGTCGGTGTGCACTGACAATGATAGTTTCTAACTTCTAGCTGTGTTTGTACTTCTATTTCGGTGAGTTTTGCAAATTGTTGCTTCCATGCACCTTTATTTTTGTAAGTGTCGCTTTCATGTTTTTAGTTGTCACTTTTTGTTTCTTTCACTCTAATTTTTTTTTTTTTTAATGTTATCTTTGCTCTAGCATGTATTACTTTCATTGTCGTTCACATATCGCAAGTGTTGTTCGCACTGTAACAATCGTCATCCTTTTGCATGTTGAGTGTTGCATGATGCAAATAACCTTATTTTGATGGTTTCAAGAGGTTATCTTTGTGAAAATGAGTTGATATTACCATGTAGACAATTTTTTCACTCATTTCCAAAGTTTCATGCATTGCCGCACAAGTGTCGTCATTATCATAGCAAAGTGTATCTTTAGTGTTGTAGTTGTCGTAAGTTGTTGCAAAATTTTTCATACTAAGGGAAGTATGTGTTCATGTATTCTGTATGGTCTATGTTGTGTGTAGGACTATGTTGTGTCACATTCAAGTCCTATCTCTATTCACATCAGTTTCATTGATCCTGCACTTAGACAAATTTCTGAAATTCCCAACAACATAGCCTCATCTGGCCTTCTTAAACTACACATTGCATAGTCCCAGCCCTCAAGCTACAACCTTGCCTCTTGACACTATGCATGGACACAATTCTTGCCTACTAGGATTGTGCACTGTGTAGTTCTAGTACTCAAGCCTGATACTTGGCCTCCAAAATTATGCAATTCCTCGCTCCAACTTAGCCCCAACTGTGCACTATGCAATCTCTGAGCTCAATCTCAAACCTTGAGCTCCTTAAATATGAAACTTCATAATCACCAGGCCTGCTTTGCCTCCCAAAACTGAGTAGTTGGCTGAGACAGTGCAAAATCCCTTAGCCTAGCTCACTAACTCCCAAACTATGCAACTTCTATCTCATGCTTAGTCAGTACTTTAAATTGCACAGTATCTAGCCTCATGCCTCAACCCTGAGCTCTCTAAATGTGCAATTTCACAATCACCTGGGCTCCTTTGTCCTCCAGAAATTGTAATAGGTTTATCTAGTGCCCATCCCCTCATCCTATCACACTGAGCTCCCATATTGTGCAGTTTTCTTTCTCATCCAACCTGAAATTTGGATAGCGCAGTCTCAAATTAAATCTTCACCCCTGACTTCCTGAGTTGTACAATTGTGTAGTCACTAAGCTTATTTCCTAGCATGTCACTCAGTTCCAGCTCAATCATTTGATCAATATGAACCATATTAAACTATGGGTTTATCAGACCAATGTCGTCTTGTCATGAGTGTCTTGCAGATTCAAGTACTCTATCATGTTATGGAAAGATGATGAAGAAGGAGATGGAGAAGAAGGAAATGCTAGAAGACACAAATAGAGCTGAAGAGACAAAATGATAATCAGGTGAGAAGATGAAGGAACACTAGAATATAATAGAAAATGAAAGATTAAGATCATATGGAAGACTCCTCATCTTCAAGTCATAAGGAGGAGGAAGAAGAAGAACATGCACCATATTTTCGAGAAGACACAAAGAAAGCAGTAGCAAAGAATGGCTTGAAATTTCCATGTCATCATGTAGTCCATGTCACCAGTGTCAGGTCATGTCATGTCATGAGTCATCATGTGCCACATCGTTTTGTGGAATATGTAATTAAATATTGGAGAAATGTATTGTAAAGTGGAATTCCAAAGGACATGTACAAAATATGAAGAGTCATGTAAAGTCAAAAATTCATGTGAAGTCAAATAGTCATGACGGTAGTCAAAGAGTCACAAGGAAGGTGAAGCGCCACCTCCCCATTGGTTATATATACACCCTCATTGTATGAGCAAAGGACTTGTCACCCTGGATCCTCCCGCAAGGAAATAGAGAGATAAGCTAGTTCTTTATAGGAGAAAGGAATGGCTCCAATGCTCCACTACTGGAGCTAGTAGTGTTCATTGTATGCATGTGTCTTGGAAATTTTACTTAATAACTTAAGCCTTCATGGCCAGCACGTTCTTCATGCATGGTTTATGAATATTTGTAAGACTATTCTGCAGATGTTTTTATTTCATGTTTTCTTTCATCTGTGCTAAATTTGTAATATTCCAAAAATTTAGCTTTCAACTAAATAGAATATTATAGTTTGTTTTGTCACTATGTAGGTGAATAAGTGGGTAGAAATGCCCATAAGTCTCCTTCGCAGCAATAAAAACACTTCAAGTGTGAAAGAGACCTTTTTTAGCAGTTAAATAAAGTAACTCCAAGTGTGAACAGGGTTAGATCATGTTGATTCAGTCAACTTTGACCAAGTCAACAGCGTTGTTATGGAGGAGTGGAGATTAATTGAGGAATAACGCAGTTTTGGAGGGAGATGGATCTCATGAAGGAAATGACCTAATTGAGTGGGGCCAACGGAAATCAAGCTCATATTGTATTTAAGGAAGAGGATGGTAGCCATTTTGGGCTCATGTTTTGAGATTATTATTTGATATTGGTATGTTTAGACTTTGCTTCCTCTTGATGTTTAGCAGGGTTGTTGTGTTGTTTAGCACAAGGGTGTTCCTGGTCGGAAATCCCTACCTCATCCTCAGGGAAGGAGAGGTTCTTTGGGCTGCATTTCCTCATTCCAGAATTCTATCGAAGCTACTTCCTTCAGCTACAGCACAGTTTCTGTTTAGAGTTGGGTTGTGTTGCAGGGTGCAGCAAAGGAGGATCACATTGAGCCATTTCTGGGCTTATTTTTCAGTGGAGAGGTAGCCTATCCATTGGAGGATCAGCAAGGAGGGATCTTGGGAATATTTCCACATCTTTGGCTTTAGGCCAACCATCTACCATCCCTCACAGCGCAGTTACAATTCTGAACTGCATTATTTTTGGAGGCAGTTGTTGGGAGGGTTCATTGAGCTCATCAGGAGCGTCTATTTCTGAGTAGAGGGATCAGCCTTCTATTTAGAAATACCATTGGAGGAGGACATCACCATTTTAGATCTATCATAGCCTTATTTTCTTCAAATTCAGTTTGCAGTGGCATATTAACCCCAGGGTTATTTGTCACATTGTATATTTCTTGGTATTTCTAGCAATCTTTTCCGGGTTGGCTAGAAATCATGTATTAGAGCCCACATCTTCTTTCCTAGGCATTTCTTTGTTTCTATCAGCCACATTTCATTTATGTATGTTTACAGCAGTAGCTACACTTATATAGACAGCATTTTCACTTCTTTCTGGCATTCTATACAGTTGCAGCAACTCATGTGTTGATTGTTTTGATCATTGGAGGCTTGTTCCCATTGCTTGAGTGGCTTTTCCCTCATGATATTTTTGTATATTTATGCTAACATATTAATAAATTGATGGCTGCATATTGACCTCTCTTATGTCATATTCATATTTTTTGTGTTTTACATTATTATGATTTGTATTGCTGCTATTTCCATTTTGGAATATTACAAAAGTAGTTGAACTATTTCAGTTATTTTAGTAACTATCATATTTAAAATGTATTTTAATGGTTTCTATTTATATCTCATCCTTGTGGACTATTCAATGGGATACTAGAAATATCTTTCATGTTGATTAGTTGTAATGACCATCGCATCTTCTATGGACTATTCCTCTAGATGTTAGACGAATACTTATTGATTGTATGTGTCTCTTCTATGGTGGTACTATTACCTCTCTCTTAGAGGTTGACTTATTTCTCTCCCTCTACAGTAGAAGAACCTTGACACACCTACAACCAAACACTCACCAGGCACACTTACCTGGTTTTTGAAGGAACATCTGCATTCCCCTTTCTTGTTGACAGCTCGAGCCAAGTAAAATCTTCAAGAACATATGGCACTCAAGTTGATATCCCATATGGGGCTCCTCTTCCAAACAATGTGAGGTCTAATTGGAACTTCACATCTGGGAAACCCCCTTGGTTAACGGGTTTCTAGCATCGCTAACAAAATGGCACTAAAGGCAGGGCAAGATGACAAGTTGTGCCTGTTGAATATGTTTTGACTTATTTTCCTAAATGGCTCTTCCTAAAATCACACTCCTAGGGTGTTTTTCTAACCTTCCCCGTGGTAAAATTTCAATCTTCAATGAGCCTATTTATCACTTATCTCAATTGAAGTTTGATGGTGAGGATGGAACGTACATAACCGAACACATTTATGATTTTCTTAAATTTTTTGAATATTACGAAATCAATGATTAAAATTTTGCTTGAGTGGCTCTCTTCCTCACCCTTGAAGGTCGTGTTAATTGATGATGTCATACCTTACCACCTACTTCCATCCATTCTTTTCATCATTTCCTCCAAGAGCTTTATCGAGCCACTCGATAAGTATGATTACTAGGATGTTTTTAAAAGAATCAATCAGCTAAGAATGAAGCCTAATGAATTAGTTGAGGATTTCTCTTATCAGTTCCTTCACCTTCGTTATGAGTTTTCACAAGAAGATACGGATTGGTATTTTTTTAAGCACAAGTTTGAGAATTTGGTTCACGTCTCTTTACAAGGTGAACCTAGACCCCCTGATGTTTCTTCTTCCCCAACTCTTGTAAACCATGAAACACACATGATTTCAGAGGAGGAACATAATATTCATATTATTCCTTGTCCTCCTCCTTTTCCAGTTCTGATGAGGGTGCCTCCTTTCAATGATAGTAAAGTTGTGAGATATATTAATAAAATTATTCATCCATCTTCTCATTCTCCTTATACTTGTTATGGCTCATGAAGCCCATGGTGAAGACTAACTCCTCCGTTCCACAAGATTATGTTGCTATTCATAATTCTAGTCTTGAATCTTATATGGATTTATGTTATCCTCTATCATATATGTGCTATGACTCTTTGTACTATGATTTGCTTGATCAATTTTCTCCACCAGCTAGTTTTTCACACTCTCTTGATTCTCAAGTTGTTAGTTCAAATTGCGATAAGATATAAGGCAGTCACATTACATGGGTACAGGAGAAGGAAGGTGAATATGTTTTCAATATTTATTCTCTTTTTCAAAATCCTCCATTTCAAAACAATGTGCTTCCATTCTTAGAGAATTTTCAATATAATAATCTTGGTAGTGAGTCAAATGAAATCAATTCTTTAAATAAATATGTATCCTTAGGAAACAATCATTCTGATGATTATTACTTTGTTGATGTATGTGATCACGAATTCCCAGGTGCATCATTTGATCTTTCAGTTTCTCATGAAGACGTTACTTTAGATTCATAATCTGATTTGGTCAAAGAAGATGTGTTTATTGAAACTTCCTCTTCATCTCACTATCCCTTGTGCTATACCATTTGTGATGCATCTACTTGTGACAGAGATACTCCATGCTCTTCAAGTCCTTTATCGATGATTTAACTTCTAAATTGGCACAAGGTGGTGATATTATCCATGATGCAAATGAAAACAATCAAATCATTGATTACTCTTCCCATCCCTCATCGTCTCTTCTCTTGCATGAAGACAACTCTTAAAATAATCTTGGTCATGGAATTTCCCTGATTCATTCATCTTTGAATTTGTGATCAGAAGAATATTTCTACTTGAGTAATTTGGTTGTTGAAGTTGAAAAATCCATTCAAATTAGTGACAGAGATGGCTTCCATTCGGTGAGCAGTGGTCTTATTGAAACCAATGGTAGAATATATCCTCACACCATGCACAATTTGGTTCAATCTTTAGGGTGTGATTTTACAATCCTTGAAAGTTTTGGGACTTTTCAGGAAGTTGAGGCACTTCAAGTTATGTTGATGCCTATGTTAGGATCTCACGAATCTAGTAAGCCCCCTGAACTAAGTCAGATTTGGTTTCTTTCACATGATCCTTCTCTTTGAATGGTTCCACTCGATGTAAATCTCTTTCTAAAAGATGTTTGGTATTTCATGTGTAATATTAAAACTTTCAAAATTTGGTTTCTGATCGTATTGAAGAATATTATTCAATTCATACATCTTCATGCAAATATCTTGCATCAAACTTGGGTTTAGAATATCTTTATCTCATATATTCATGGAATTGTGAAGTTGATCACTTCAAAGACTATCTTTGGCTGAAGGAATCATGTCTATCAGATTCATTTCTTAATATTCAGCTCCTAGTTTTTCTTGAAAATTTTTTATTACAAATATTTCCCTTCATCGCACCTGAAATCCTCTTGACTAATAATGAATGCATGAGTTATCGTGAAAATCAAATCCTTTTGTGCCCACTATGTCCTAACTAGTCTCATTTATTTGTTGTTCGGGCATCCCTTTTAAATTCTTTCGATGATTACGATGATTTTATAGTTCATCACTAGTTACAGGAAAATGTTTTGTCACATTTGGCATGCGAGGAAGTTGATTTTATTGTTCAGAGCAGTCGCATAAATATTAAAATTAATTTATCTTCATTAATTACAAACTAGGAATCTGATGCTTTAATCATCCCATCTTATCATTATTTTTTCTTTGATGACTGTCATTCATTTTATCATTTTCCCACCAGTATATCCAATAAAATTTGTTTAACATCCCTCTATCTTCATTTTTTAACATCTCACTATTCGTATTTTTGTTGAGCAGTTGAGGCACTTCAGCCTTTGTTGATGGTTATTTCAGGTCTTCACTATCTTGCCATGGATGTTGAATATCATCAGATCTATTTTCCCTCATGAGATTATCATCATGATTTCATGCATTTAATTGAAGATTCATTATTTAAATGTTTTCAAGGTTTTCATGAGTATTTTTTTTAATTTCATGATCCAATTGTTGAATGGCTGGAACAATCTTAATCAACAAGCTCCATTGCAAATAATAGGTTTCATCATTTTCTTGTGCTTGCTAACCAGGATGGCATAGAAGGAGGTGTATTCACAAGAAGTCTTTGAGGTTTTTCTTGTATAAATTTGAATAACTGTTAACTTATTCACCGAGATTATCCTGATCACACACTATTTGAGCTTCATGCATAATACATAACCTCTTCTACTATTGATCATCAATTTTCGGAAATATAAACAATCGCATGCGCACAGTAAAACCATAAACAATCACACATATAAACACAGTATTTATGGGAAAGCTTAAAGATGAAAACCCCCAACTATCTGTATATTATAATGATAGATATCATGTAACAATCATAGTACAAAATCTCCTCACAAGCTCTCATGCACACCCTCAATTGCTACACACTATCAAGCTAGATCTAGCAAAACACATGCTCCAATCTTTTGCCACTTGATAGCCAGCCTCTATTGTGTAATTAATGCTATGGGATGGCTTCATTAAATAGATAAACCACCTGGCTTGAACTGCGCAATCCTCATGGGCTAATCCACCTATCTGTGTGTTGCAAATAGCAACAGTATAGTCACAACTGATAGTTAACCTGCTCTTTCACCTATTTCTGCACTGGTCTCCACTGAAACTGTCCATGCACTGAAGTTAACTGATGCATTCTTTAGTTGATTTGTGAGTTTATAATTAGTGAATTAATTAATAATTAATTCACACCACTCTCACTAATTGTATCAATTAGTTAAACTGAATACAAATAGCTCAACTATGTTTAGATTAGTTAAACTGAATATAACTCCACTAACTTCCTCAATCAACTCCACCAAACTCTGTCACATGAGTTCTAACTGAAGTATCCATGCAATAGCTCCACTTAACCCTTAGGAATAGCGTAATTCCTTCTGTCAGCTCCTGTGCCACATCTGTGCACTTAACCGAAGTGCTCCAAGAGAATAAGATAATGTTTATAGTCCAAATATTATTAAGAGCTAATAATATTCGACATATCTATTTTTAGACTAGCAATCTAAAAATAGATTCCGCCCAATATGTCTAAAAATAGAAGTCCATCTATTTTTTTCGACTTGACCAACCATCCACAAATAGCATCCTGCAACTCATAGAACATGATCCATATGTCTAAAAATAGACTTTGCGCCAAAAATACCTTGCGGGCCCACTTAGTGAAGGCGACTCCTTTCCACTAAGCTCATCATCTCGTTGCAATCTCAGCACTCCCTCTCAACAAGATATGGATTATCTACAACCCCGATCCTACCCCTGTAGTATTCGAATTTGCTCCTGGTGAGCGCCTTTGTCAAGATATCAGCATCCTGATCCTCCGTAGGAATGTATGAAAGTAACATGACCTTCCGCTGCACACAATCTCTGATATGATGATACCGATCCGTGAAGCCATGCCGCCCCAACTCATCCTCCTGTTTGTACCATGATCTATATCCCGATGTGCCTCTGAGATATGTGCCTCTGAGATATCTCACTACATGCTTTCCTCCCTCCCAGAAGAGCTTGGTTGGCTTAACCATAGCTTGTGAAAGCTGGTTCATAGCATAGCATATGTCAGGTCGTGTATTGACCAGATACATAAGCAACCCCACCAACTGTCAATAAACAGTGGCATCCACTACCTCCGCTGAAGTAGCATCCTCCTTCCTCCAACCACCAGGAAGAGGAGTATCAACAGGCTTACATCCATGCATGTTGAACTTCTCCAATATCTCCCGGGAATACTTACCTTGAGAAACAAACAGTCTGCCACTGCGCTGCCAAATTTCCAATCCCAGGAATAATGAAGGAGGCCCAAGTCCTTCATCTCAAACTCCTTTGCAAGATCAGCCTTGCATGAGTGTATCAACATTTCATCACCTGTCAAAATCAAATCATCTACATAAAGTACAATGATCAGCAACTTACCCTCCACCACAATCTGGTATAGGTTAGGATCCGCCTCACTCTTGGAGAATCCAAGTTCGGTGAAATAACTGTCTATCCATGTGTACCAAGCACGAGGTGCTTGTTTCAACCCATACAGCGCTCTCTTAAGCCTGCACACATGCGACTCGCTACTGAAGATCTCGAAACCTTCGGGCTGCTCTATGTACACTTCCTCCTCAATGACTCCGTTGAGGAACGCAGTCTTCACATCCATCTGATGAATGTGCCACCCCATCTGCGCTGAGAGAGAAAGAATCGTCCGTATGGAAGAATATCTTGCGACAGGTGCAAAGGTCTCCTCATAATCGATCCCCTCAATGCTAAAGCCTCGGGCAAAAAATCTTGCCTTATACTTCTCCACACTCCCGTCAGCTGCCTAATTCACTTTGTAGATCCATCTCGAACCCACCACTGATTTCCCCTCTGGTCTTGGGACAATATCCCATGCACTGTTTCTGACAATCGAATCATACTTTTCCACCATGGCATCTACCCATGCGGGTTCCTCCACAGCTTCCTCAAAAGAGGATGGCTCTGTCACGATACACTTGCTCATAAGAGCCATGTACCAGTATATCGATCAAGTGACTGTCTCTGTCTGCGCTGTGATGTAGGTGCTCCTACAACCTTCTCTGCATCTTGAACCAGTCGCTCAGCTTCTGTAGTGCGCTTCCGCCCTCTGATGGTTTGCATTGCATGAGTGGTCTCTTCCACTCCAGGAACCTCATCTTGTGGCTGATCCACATCCTGAGACTCATCCTTAGGAACTAATAGCTCCTCATCTGCATGCAAGTGTGGCTCCCTCTCAAGCGAACACTTCATGGCTTTCTCCTCCTGAAATTTGATATCCCGTCGCACAACAGTCTTGCGACTGTCTGGAAAATACACACGATAGTTGTTGGGTGCATCAGTGTACCCCAAAAATATCCCAACCTCCGCAGTCGGCTCCAGCTTCTTCCTGGCATCCTTCGTCTCATGAATGTAAACAGGTGAACCAAAAATCCTCAAATGGGAAATATCAGGCTTCTTACCAGAAAACGCCTCCTCGGGTGTACTCATGCCAAGTATCCTGTGAGGACAACAGTTCTGCACATATACTGCAGTATTGCATGCCTCTGCCCACAAGTGAATGGGTAGGCCATGATCATGCAACATCACCCATGCAGCACCCACGATCGTTCTATTCTTCCGCTCAACAACCCCGTTCTGCTGTGGGTTATGAGGTGCTATGAGCTCTCTTCGAATTCCTTCTGCGCTGCAAAATTCCTTGAAATTTACAGAGATGAATTCACCACCATTGTCACTCCTTAGAGCCTTCACCTGCTTCCCCGATTATTTATCAACCAGTGCCTTGAACTCACAGAACTTTGAGTATGTCTCGCTCTTCTTCTGCATGAAGAAGATCCAGCACTTACGAGAAAAATCATCAAAAAATATCACATAATACCTGTGCTTTGCTATCGAAGCTACTGAGAAAGGTCCACACACATCTGTGTGAATTCTCTCAAGGATCACCGTGGCGTGACTATCCTTCTCATGAAAGGTGGCTTTCACAAAT
This sequence comes from Pinus albicaulis, assembly GCA_034641835.2. Lineage (NCBI taxonomy): Eukaryota > Viridiplantae > Streptophyta > Pinopsida > Pinales > Pinaceae > Pinus > Pinus albicaulis. The sequence continues at coordinate 239,234,742 of CM076572.1, forward strand.
TTTCCCAAGGTACACCCCTGCACTGATCTGACTGCACAAGAGTACCCTTAGGAAGCCCAGTAGAAATCTGTTGCAGTATCTTCAAAGCTCCATGGTGAAGGTGGCCCAATCTTCGGTGCCACAACTCGCCATCATCCCGGCTCACCACTCCTTTTGCCTTGCTTGCCATTGCTGCGCAGCCATCTACCTATAATTGATAAAGGTTCTTAACTCGAACCCCTATCCTCCAGGTCTCACCAGTTGCCTTACTGCGCAGGAAATCCTTTCCCTCGCTAAAGACAACATCATATCCCTTGTCTTCTAACATCGCCACAGAGATAAGATTCTTCTTCAATCCTGGAACATGTATCACTTCCTTCAATACGAAGGGTTTACCAGACTCCCTCTCAAAGGAAATGGTACCGATACCGGTCGCACTGTATCTACCATCATCGCCCATCTCGATGTGCACTCCAAGATCTTTCTCATCCAGATCAGTAAACAAATCTCGATCTCTTGTCATGTGAAAAGACGCACCACTGTCCAGAAACCACACTAAACCCATCACACTTGAAACCAAGCATGTGATCAGTGAAAAATCCAGCTCAAACTGTGAGGCTAAGGCCTCCCCAGCTGCAGTTCCAGCAGCCTGCTTATTTTTCTTCTTCTGCGGACAATTTGTGGCATAATGTCCGTGTTGGTGACAGTGAAAGCACTTCACCTTGGACATATCCTGCTTCTTGCCTTTCGCACCGGATTGAGAAGATTTCTTGCTCTTCCCCTTCTTTGCTTTGGCAGTCAAAGCGCAATTCTCTTCATCAGATGCCTTTGATGAAGATCCGTCCCTGGTACTTCGCCTTATCTCCTCTTGCACAAGATCCGACCAAAGTCGCTCCCATCCTGGCAATTTCTCCCGACCATTGACAGAGTTCTGATAGGAATGCCAACTCTTTGGAAGCCCAAGGAGAGCCAAGCTCACCAAGTCCTCATCATCTACAGTCACCCCCACACTTCCCAGATCATCCCTGCATTGGGTGAACTTCGTGAGGTACTTGGGCATATTGTCGCCTTTCTCCATCTTTATGTTTCTGAGTTTATCCTTGAGCGCCAACTTCCTCTGGTCGCTCTTGCTTTGGAATAAATCTGTCAAGGCTTTCCACATCAAGAATGGAAAAGCCTTACCATGCAGGCTGGACACTATGTGATCCTTCACGCCCTCCAACATAATCCTTCGACACTTTGCTGTCTTCTTTTGCCAAGCCTCAATTACGGCAGCATCGCTAGAAGTAGGCTTTGGGACTTCAGCATCTATGAACTCCTTCAACCCATTGTCATCCAGCACCGCCTCCATCTTGTCCTTCCATGCAATATAATTCGAGCTGCCCTCAAGGGCATACTCCAATGCCAATCCATTGAAAGACATCTCAACCCGACCTGAAAACACTTATAAGAATTCGAATTCCACCCGGCCTAAAACTCAGCAACGATTTTTGCAATTGCTACAATAGTCAATATCGGCTACGATACCATGTAGAAATTTGAATAAGCGTTACAATGAGCCTAGATTATCTGATCACACACTGTTGAGCTTCATGCATAATACATAACCTCTTCTACTATTGATCATCAATTTATGGAAATATAAGCAATCGCATGCACATTAAAACCATAAACAATCACACATATAAACACAATACATGGCAGAAATCTTAAAGCTGAAAACCCCAAATATTTGTATATTATATGTCATGGAAATCATGTAACAATCATAGTACAAAATCTCCTCACAAGCTCTCATGCACACCCTCAATTGCTACACACTATCAAGCTATATCTAGCAAAAAACATGCTCCAATCTTTTGCCACTTGATAGCCAGCCTCTATTGCATTTTCAATGCTATGGGATGGCTTCATTAAATAGATAAACCACCTGGCTTGAACTGCGCAATCCTCATGGGCTACTCCACCTATATGTGTGTTGCAAATAGCAACAGTATAGTCACAACTGATAGTTAACCTGCTCTTTCACCTATTCTTGCACTGGTCTCCACTGAAACTGTCCATGCACTGAAGTTAACTGATGCATTCTTTAGTTGATTAATGAGTTTATAATTAGTGAATTAATTAATAATTAATTCACACCACTCTCACTAATTGTATCAATTAGTTAAACTGAATACAAATAGCTCAACTACGTTTAGATTAGTTAAACTGAATACAACTCCACTAACTTCCTCAATCAACTCCACCAAACTCTGTCACATGAGTTCTAACTGAAGTATCCATGAAACATCTCCACTTAACCCTCAGGAATAGTGTAATTCCTTCTGTCAGCTCATGTGCCACATCTGTGCACTTAACTGAAGTGCTCCAAGAGAATAAGATAATGTTTATAGTCCAAATATTATTAAGAGCTAATAATATTCTACATATCTATTTTTAGACTGGCAATCTAAAAATAGATTCCGCCCAATATGTCTAAAAATAGAAGTCCATCTATTTTTCCGACTTGACCAACCATCCACAAATAGCATCCTGCAACTCATAGAACATGATCCATATGTCTAAAAATAGACATAGTCTAAAAAATAGACTTTGCGCCAAAAATACCCTGCGGGCCCACTTAGTGAAGGCGACTCCTTTCCACTAAGCTCATCATCTTGTTGCAATCTCAACATTTCTGATTATGGTTTCCGTCGAAAAATTAAGAATGTGAATTGGATGAAAGTAGTAGTTGTCACACATCTTTCTGCCCACATGAAATACATTCCTTTTGTTATTCAAGTTATTCAAGCTCTCATATTTTCTATTGCACGTTACTTTATATATTTTTTAAACGATTGTATCTTTTTCATTGTAGTTCAGGAACAACAACAGTGGCTTCATTGGAAATTTCATTATACGTGACCCCGACCTTCTATCTATTATGCTAGGACTGGGACTAGTTGCATTCTAGTTTTCCCTCACTTGCACTCATCTCGTGCTTGTTCTCTTTACTCTCTCTTGTATTTTCTTACTTTTGTCTTACATTATGCTTTGCTTTAGCATCTTTTTCTTGTTCTTTATTTTTTCTTTCTTCTTGTGTTGTTTCTTTCAAGGAAATTTTTATGGGTGAATTTTAGCCCAAGGGTGAACTTTAAAGGGTTTTAGATTTTGGAAAGGCGAATTTTTTATATAAAACCCCTTTTGTATAGTTAGCCCTAAAATTATTTTAAAAATAATTAATTATTATGTTTTAGCCAAAAAAATAAGGTCTCATAAACCATTAAACGTTGGATTCGCATCCCGATTTTCTGGTTTAAAGTGCTTTTGAGTTCCATTTGCCCCTATTTACTGGCTCGGAGGGGGATTGGAATGAAATTCACCCCTAATTTTTACTATCTTGGGGCTTGTAGGTGATTGGAATTTGTAATGACATTCTCCCACGCAGATGATGGAAATTTTGATGAATAGGGAAACTTCAATCTTCTAGAGTTTTGATGAATTCATGAATTATGTCAGGATTCCTTCCTTATGTGCAAGGAGGCCAATGATAAGGGAAATAAGGTGGACATCAGATGATGAGGGGAAATTCAGTCTCGGATTTTTTCATCTCAACCACCTTTGTCCCATGAAGCGTGCTTTCTATTTATTATTTATATGGTCCTTGGGAGACATGGCCACAACCCAAGTTAGTCAAATAGTGAGATATCGGTTTCGACCTACATTTTATATATAGCTACCTTTCACAATATGGTTCTCAATATCACCTCCCTTGAATGGGGGTTACCATTCATTACCTACTTAACTAGCTTGATTCCAATGGATATAAATTTATGTCGAGCGGTAAAATGTCATAGTGGTCGTTCTTATCCATAATGGAGGGTAGTGCAGATTCAAATGTGAGATTGTTGTAGTTTTGGAGGATGTTCTTGTGTTTGTTCTTGTGCTAACCATCGGCCCCTCATAATGGTCGGATGAAGGAAATTCTAGCTTGATTGTGGGACAACAGTGTTGCAACAGCGAATTTACTGGTTGTCGGTAATTTTTTGTATAAATTCGCCAATCCCCTTGGGTAATTTCACAGGTGAATGCTTCAAATTGCAAGTGTGTGCGAGTCTAACAGTAATGGTGCTCTAAATGTGAATGTTGAATGCTTTTCGACTGCACTGCACTTCCCAAGCGGATTCAACCGACTCCATCCCTCGAGGAAAGGCTTTCTTCACATACTGTTGTTGGTATTTTTACTGCTGCAACCTTTTTCAACAATAATAAATCACTTGAAATCCCCCTAATGAATCCATGTGTCATCCAATTCCAGTAGACCCAATTCAATTCCACTGGTGCGGAGTGAATCAGGATTGTTCCTTCCCCCGAGAATTATGTCTACAAAGGGAGTCGATCTGAATCATGTAGAGAGGGTCGGTGGGTTTAGCTAATTGAGAGTGGGTTGGTATTTTGATATAAGAAACCTTATATTTGAATCAAACAAGTCTAATAATTCTATTGCAGGGTACGGTACAACTAGAAACCCGGAAAAATAGCAAGCCCTGGCATGCCCTTCATGTTCGCTGCAACAAAATCATCAATAGTCATTTCCTCTCCCTTTTGAGTAGGCTTGAATTGTATGAAAAGTGTGGGAATAAGGTAATTCTATAGCTAGTCTATTAAGGCTAAGAAAGTAAGAAATCAGTCAAAATAAACAAATATTCACTTTCCCTCAAAGTCATGAGAATCATCCATCATCCTGCTTCCATTACTGATACATCAAGTACCATTTTTGAGCTAGATCTTTGAAGCACTTCCACACATGGGTTTTGTCACTATCACACAATGTTACTTCGCTTGATGTCATATCATGATCATTCTCACCTATGTGCTTGCAGCATACAAGATTACTGTCATAGGCACAAGAATTCGCACTATATCAAGGTCACTGGTATGTCAACACTATCACTGTTGCTTCCTTTGTCCAAATTTTTTCTTTTGCCGCTTTAGTTCCCTGCTGCAATGTATATCACATCAACACACTTCCACTGCTTCCTTATATCTTCTATGTTTCTTCCCTCACTATATCCAACCTCTTCATCTATTCAAAACCTTGTGACTATCCTTAATAGAATATTTTTATCCTATTTTCAATAGTTTGTTTGTCTACTACAAAAATACACATATGAATCTATAAATAATAGACCATGATATGAAAATAAAGCCCTAGGTTATGGAAACAATTCTTACATATTTCATTCTTAACAACTTCAAGACCTTAAGTACTTAGGTTGGACTAATGTAGGCCTCGGCAAAATTCAAAACCCTAATTTCTCAATGAGATCATTAAACAGCTGCACAAAATTTATGTAAAACTACTATTCATCATACTTATCTGCTATCTCCATCCATTGTACCGCTATATCTTCCTCTTATTCATCATAATGAGACATAAGGTGATCTAACAATGCTCCAAACAACATATTTTCAACATATATTCCCTATTAGTGAGGAATAAGCTGAAGCCCCAAATTGTTGTAGAGAATAATGGATTTTGCACTACTGATTTTAACTGAAGATATTCTAAAAGTTTAGTTGATAACTTTCTCTCTAGACGTTACATAGAAGGGTGTGAAGGTGTGCTCATGGAAAAGCTAGGTCCTAAAATTACATCCTTAAATATATATGTAATATTAGACATATTAATGACCTAATCTCTAAACATTGAAATAAATTAATTTTTTGTCTCATTTGCAGTATTTTTTTTGGTTGAACATGTGTGCTATATTAACTCATTAATATAAGAATCACACGAAGAAGTACAATGGTGGAATAAGATATTATGTTATCCCCCGCATCCTATTGTCTACATATTCTAGAAAGGCAGCATCCAAGCCTTAGCACTGAACTCTAATGTTCAATATCTGGCCTCACTATTCTTGTTGCCACTTGACTAGTCAAGTTGCTTTTAAAGTTGATGTTCTCCTAGTTCAAGTTTTACAATAGTCACAATTAAAAGTAGTTGTTTACCACCTTTTCCATAAACATTAAAGAAATGTCAAGCAAATTGTATTCCATAATTCTCTAACATGATGTCTGGTCATCCAATTGTTTTTAGAATTACACATTTTCATCTCTACACAGAAAAGTTGAGAATTCCAATGCAATCCAGGGCCAACGAGCTTAATTCAACATAGTCCAAATGGTGTGCTTTATTTTATCTTTTTTTGTGGAAAATCGTGCAAAGGCCATTGAATATTCCTCATGTATGTATCTCGTTGTTAACTACAAGATTCTAGTTTATTGGCATTCATTCTAAAACAAATAATTTGAAAGACCAGTTGATTTTCCTATCTACATGATTTTTCTATGTACTTATCCTAATTGTTGTGAAATCCTGAAATTTTATTGATGATACAAATGATTTATATTCTTTGCATGTTTATGTCAATGCTTTGCTTCTATTTATTGTGGGTGTTGCAGGGGAATGTTGGAGCCACTGGGAATTTTTTTGGGGCTAATTTGGTCCATTTTTGGACCGATTTTATGTTTTTTGGCTAATGGTTTTTCAACACAATGTGATCTAATCCATTCTTATCCTGTTCAAGCGAAAAGGTTTCAATCTATGGGTTGACGGATTAGGTTTTATGGATGTTTCATAATACCTAAATATTGTATTATGTATGGTAAAGTTAATTCAATGATGAATAAAGAGGTGCAGCTAAGTTTTTCTAGTTTTCTTGATCAGAGTTTTCAAGTTAGATCTTTATGTATTGCATGTATACCATTGTTATTTATGTTTTTCTTAGGACTTTGTATGCATTGTTTCACTTCAAAGGTTTAAAAATTGCATTTAAGTCCATATGAAACATATCTTTGTGAGCTTCTCTTTGAAGTGTTTGTCACATTGCATTGAGAGTAATGAGGTGATCTACAGTCCATATGGGGGAGATGTTGGCAGATATTGTTACATTACATGAAAATAAAATTAATAAACAAAAAATAAATAACTATGTATTTACATGACAACGTCTAGAAAAATAAACTAGTGCAGATCCATCTTAAACCTGGATCTGCACCCACAATGTCTAGAAAAATAAATCATTGTAGGTCCATCTTAAACCTAGATCTGCACCCAGAGAGATCAAATTTATTTTTCCCTTGTTTGTAGGAGATGCCCTTCAGGGTTGCAAACTCCCAGTGAAGGTCACTAGATATTATATTGCAGGCATTCCATTTCATTTGAGAAATTGTTGGAAATTCCAACTTGAATGATAGTGCTCCCATAATTATGCCACAAATCCCAAAAGCATCCTGGGTGTTGTTCATATGAGAGGCTATCTTTCCCTATCATGGATAAAGACTCGGTGGATTCTTATTTTATCATCCTTTCAATCCATGTACTTTCTAAATCTATTCCTTGAGTATATCAATCATCCAATGTCCTCTCTTATCATTATTGAGGGTGCAAGTATCCCAAATTTTAAGTAAGCAATTGAAGCCTTTCTTTCCTCCTTTCTTTGCCCCACATAAATTGAGGGAGGATATATTATAGCTTGTTGAAAACCATGGTATCTAAGATATTAATCCTATTGCGTAGATCCTTGTACATCCAATTTTGAAGCTTCTGCTTTGATTATTCATACAAACTTTGAAGTTATCAAAATTTTCCTTTGAGTAGAGATATCACTTAAAAAAATTCCACCCTTATATCTCCCAAGGGTGAAAATATCATGACTTAAGTGTTGGTTGCAACATTTAATTGAAATGTTTAGACATTGCAGAGTGAAATATATTGGTTATTGACTTCCAAGTAAAATTCCAAAGTATTTAAGTCATCAACAAAGCAGAAATTCAGTAATCGTTTGTCTAGGAAGAAATATACCTTTTCTTTTCCATGTATTTGTGCAATTTATAGATATTTTCCTTGCATGTAAGAGGTAGAATAGATAAAAATGTGGTAATTGGGAATTCCTGACTAATATGAACTCAGTAAAAACAATGTGAAATACACAAATACAAGCAAGCAAGAAAAGGAGCAAGTATGCAAGTAGAAGAGATTATTGTCAAATGTGTATAATTTTTCCATATAAGATAATAGGATAAGACAATTTTATTAATGTGAAACAAATGACCACAAATAATTCCATGGAATTGTTAAGTACTTTAATGTTGATACAATGTTGGAGCAGAATGGCCACTTTGATAAAAGTATAATCATATATAATCCAATAGATCTAAGATACAAAACTAGATTGCAGATCCAAGAGAATCATTGGCTGCAAGAACATATAGAAATGCGGCAAATGGGCATTCTTCTTGATATGGACATGATATTACCAATGCCAAATACTCCCATACAAGTAAGTGAAATTCCCTTGAAGATAGTTATCTTATTGCCTAGTGGTATATTCCTATACATCCAATTATGAAGGTTACTATGAAATCTATTCAACATCCACCCTTACTATTTAAGTTAAAGATATGAATACCAAAGGGAATGCCCAAAATTTAAGTACTTGATAGTTTTTGTTGGTATATATTTCTAGCTATTCCAAGTAATCATGGTCATTGATGGGGATTGATTATATATATATATATATTCCTCACGACTGTTGGTATACTTGTGGTACAAAGAGATGTAAATAAACATAGATCATGATTATGGGAAACTTGAAGAATGGTGCACAAAATTGTATTTTAAAAACGGGAAAAGAAAGTGTGGATGTGCATCTAAATTACCTGAACCACTAGGAATTATGAAAAATCCCTATCCATTAGGATTTGTTACCAATTGATGTGAACAATGTGACAACAATGCAAAATACTCGGATACAAGTCTGGTAACAAGGGAGGAAGCATGCAAAACATAAGAGGAGATTGTTGAATTTTACACATTCTTCCCACTCAAGATTGTATTTAGATACATAGTAGTATGAAATTAGTAAAACACAATCATCTTTAATCAAATTTCTTAGGTATATGACTATAAAATACATTTTTAGATGAGTGATCAATTTAGACCAAGTGACCCTTAAAAGTCACAATTTAAATTGAATAAAGTACAATAGATAAAACACACATACAATACACTTTTGTTGAGTCATTAGAAAAGAGGCCCTTGATTGCTTTGCAAGAGAATATTCTAAATCGTAACCATGTTAGCTTTTGTAGAATGATGTTCCCACTCTATTATGTGATAACGAATGATGTTGTAGATAAAATAAATTTATCTACAACATCAATATTCATTATACAATTAAGAGGCATTAGAAATTTAGAAGTGGTTAATTGACCTATGGTTTTTCAATCTTGAATGTAAATTGCTTCACACCTGAAGCCTTTATTTGATAGTTTTTTTTCTTGCACACCTAGCAATGTGCCCCACTTGGTGTCTTTGTGTAAGAACACTTAAAAATCATTAACTCCTAGTCAAGCTCATGAAATATTACTTGCAATGGTTCCAAATTGTTTTGAGAATTTTTCATCTAGGCAAATTAAAGGAATTTGCACCTATGATTATATCACAAATCATTAGGGACTTGGATGTTGTGTATATGTGGAGTTTTTTATAGCCTATGCTTGAAAAATACCTCATAAGGATATTCTCCTTCATTTTTCTTTGCAAGTCATTTAGGCACTAAAACCGTCCTTGGAGCATGGTTGTTAATTAACCCAAGCCCTCTGTATTCTCTATGGAGGGTGTAAATGTCACTTTTAACCGACTAGTTGCCTTTCTCCTCAATTTTATCATGGAAAATGATAGAGGATAGGTTTCAACTTCTTATCACCAATTCATCAAGAGAAATATAAGTAAAACAACATGTTCATATACTTGAATTTTTCTTAATATGTTAAAAGATAAGCAACTAGTGAAGCTTCACGAAGCTAAGCAACTAGTCTAAGAGAGGACAAGGACAAATACATGAGAAGAAATGAAGCCAAGAGTGAGAATACCAAAAAAAAGGAACACATCTAGTGGCATTGACACTAGAGGCCGCAACCAAAGAAAAAGGAGGGGATACTTCAATAAATCCTCAATCATTGTAAAGGGCCTAATGCATTGTTTAATCAAGACATCTGGAGAATAGCCAATACTATTGCATGTATCATGGGTGGGATCCTAGTGTGCATGATAGTTTTAAGACCCCTATAATTCCTAACAATCAAGGTTGCAAACAAGTATATTTGAATTGATCATTGGTTTCTTGAAGCATGGACATTGGTTTGTCTCTAGTTCTAAGATCTCCTTGCATTGCACTGTGTGTTGGTCCTGTGACATCCAACTCGAGGTCTTGTATGGGAATTAATTGGTCCCATGTGTTAGACTCTCCCATACCCAACACTTGGTATTTGGTTCTCAACAATTATTAACTGAACGAATACACAACTACATTCTTAACACGAAAATATTTCCGAAGAAAAAAAATCGATCAGAATCACATACACAAACAAATTTATGCCCAATCAAAAATTCTTAATTAATAAATTAATCACAGAACTTACTTGGGATCTTGTCCTAGGATAATATCTCAATTGAGGAAATAAAAAACTGATCACCAACCTCGCTACACTCTCTCAGACCCAACACACGCTCGCTAATAAGCCTCTCTCAATATTGTGTTGTTGTTGTGTCTCATATCCTCACCTTAGCCTTACCTTTATAGCTTTACATTGAGCCAAAACCCTAATCCTAACCTCAAAGTGATGGACATACAAAATTAGATCTCACCTTACTTGAGGTCGACAACTAAGATTAAAAATTAATCACTAAAGTAAATAATTTACTTTATCGAAGTTTTTATTTTAGCTCAATAAGCAAAAATATAATTATGTGATTTTTCCTAAGTAACTTAGGCTAAGTTACATCAATAAATATTCTAAGGTGAAATGTGGGCAAATTATGCATGATTAGATACAAGGCTTGTGCATAAGGTACTTGCCTGAGCTACAAACTTCAAAGCGATGAGATACTAAGCTACGGCCCCCACGTAGCATCCCTCCCTCCAAGCATCCCTCCCTCCATGCATCCCTCGGTTGTGTTCATGCATCCCCCCATTTTTTCCAACTTCAATCTTCTGTAGTTTGGATGAATTCAGTCTTCTAGAGTAGAGTGAATTCTTATTCTTATGGCCATCTCAAAGATAATAACCTCTAGTCAAAGAGGTCCCACAAGGCATGAAACAAAAACCACATGTATTTTAGCACCAGAAACAAAAACCACAGCTATGAATATATGAAATGTGCATATTTTGAGTCACTGTATGGTGGGGATACATGAAGTAAATATCTATTTATGCTTGAGTATGTATAAGTTGGTTTATATAGACATCAACCTTAAAAATTGTATAGTGGAAAACTATAGGTGCAAGCAACACCTATTCTAATTAATATTTTATCTTGGAGAACATTCTCACCATATATATTTATATATATAATCTTTGGATGGAGAGGTGTTTTGAAAAGGATGATTAAAGTTATTGTAATAATTTTCTTTCTTTTTTAAATCTTTCAAGTGTTCATTAGGTGATTTGGAGATATAAATTAATTTAATGGAATTTTTTATATATTTTACATTTGAATGATGTTATTTGTTTTATAGATGATGAATCATGATGTTATTGTTTTGTGTATAATGATTTATTTTTTTCTTTCGTTCTTGGCACAATGTTTTAATAAAAAAATGCTTTATGGTTTTTGTGAACATTACACTTATTTTACTTTGAATGCTACTTACAAATTTAGTAATTCTCAACTCTTGGAAACTATTGATCCAGGTTTCTAGATCGATTTGAAATTTTACTTCTGGAATACTCAGTGAGATGTCAAAAGCTAATCCTAGGAAGAAACCATCAAGGAAAATGGATGTATTATCATACTTTCAAAATCCTCAATCCAAGGATACGCATTCTCTTCATGCTTCAAGCTCCTTTGAAAAATATGTTACTGAGAGAGATGTTAACTCTTGTGAAAATGCATCTGATATCCATATGATGGATGAAAGAATAGGTTCCTCAAGTGATCAGGGTGAGATAAATGCATTTTCAACATAAATTAGTGATGAAAATTTTAAATATTTTTCCTTTGAAGGTGACACAAACCATTCACAGAAAAGGAAAAAGGCTAGTGGACCGTAGGGAGACAATTCCAAGATTATTGGGTCTCAAGTTTTCCACTTATTGAAGAAATTCCTCCTACAAATGTGAATGAGGTTTTACAAGAAGTTAGATGTATTGCGTGTAGTTGGAAAAGTTGCAAGGTAGTGAAATTTCATATGAAGCTAGATACAGTACAAAATCATGCAGGAAAGGTGTATGAAAATAAAATTGTAAATGGTAAAAAGTGAAATCTATTATCAGATGGAAACCTTTTGAGGAACGTTGACATATCCAATGTGTGGAAGAATACAAAAAATAGTTAATAAGTAAGAGGAAACTTGAGGCAAGTGGAGGAACCATCATATCTCTATTTTAAAAGACGATGGAAAAAAGTTTGTTATCCAAGACGATAGAATTGAGCACTATATTTCACATCTTATGTAAAGGTTGCCCTATGACAGATTATCTAGATCACATGAAAATTCTATCTTTTCTTCACTTGCCAAACTTTCCATATTCTCATTGGTATGTAACCAATGGTTGGGAATGGGCAAGATATCTAGCTCAAGTAGAAAATGATAATTTGAAACAAGATATTGCAAATGCTAGGTTTTTGGCATTATCTTTGGATGAGATTCTAGCTATAGATAATACTTCATGGATCTGCATGAGAATTTATATGGTTAATGACCATATTAGGCATTCCTATCTACTTGGGATTAAAAAGATGAGAGAGACTTCTATAGCTGGAAATATTTATGAATTGTTCTTAATATTTTGAAGGAAAGTGGTATGGATCATTTAATGATTACAAAAAATTTGTTATGTGTTGGAGCAGATGGAGCATCAGCAATACAAGGACAAAGGAATGGCCTTTGTGTTAGACTACAACTATCAGCTTCGTCATATATTCTTAATATTCATTGTATGGCTCATAGGATTAATCTTGCATTTAAAATAGTAAGCAAGTTTACTTCAATTTCAAAAGTTGAAGATCTTATACGTGAGACTCATGCATACTTTTCTCATAGTCCCAAACGATATTTAGAGTTTCAAAAATTTTCATATGGTGTTACAGATGGAAAAAAAAACTACTGAAAGATGTTGATACAAGATGGATCTGATTAAATGGACCAACTCAAAGACTATTTAGTGAGTTCAAATATTTGGTAGGGTTTATGTATGAAAATCGCTACAATGTAGACAAAGCTCAAGATATTTTTTTTCAACTAACTAATATAGAGACATTCTTGGCATTGGCTGGAATTCTTCCTATCGTTTGCATGAAATGAATGTCCTCATGAAAATGCCTCAGAATCGCACAATGTATATTGTCGAATACACGAGAGTAGCAAATCTCGGCATGCCTTGAATTGGATAATTTGTATATGATGTCGGACACTTTTATTGGTCCAGAGCTTTACAAGTTGGGACTAAGATCATCAAGATAGAAAATACTTGAATTTTTTTACGCTTGATGAAAAAGGGATACTTATGTATCACGATATGTGATGTATAAGGTTCCCTTTCATTAATTAGTAAGACATAACAAATCACTAAATATTTCCGTGTCAATAGACCAATTTGATAATATTATGATTTCAATGAGACAAAATTTGATAGAAATTAGTACAAGATCACTATCATCGAGAGATAAGAGAACAATTTCCTCAATATGACTTTGTTGGAGGCCATCTGGGTGGTATACCCTCAATATTGGAACAATCGTAAATGTCCAAAGAAACCTTGAAAGTCGATTTTCAAAATAGATTAAAATGTTTCATTAAACCACTTTTGCAAGAAAGTATCGATACATGGAGAACAAATTGAAGGTATTTTAGATTCAACAAAAATCGTATCAATGAGTGGGACGTCATTGCTACGAAACAATGTGGAAACAATATCATTTTTTGGAGAATCCTAATGAAAATGGTGGTATAACAAGATTATGGACTACTTTAAGCGTTAGCCAATACACTGAGAAAACATATCGAGAATATTTCAAATTAGCAAGCATTTGTGTCAAACCATGATTTTGGGATCAACGATGAGAGAATGTTTAGTGCACTACCATTTTTGAAGTCAAAGTTGAGGAACAAGCTTGATAAACATGTGGATACATGTTTAATATTATATTTAATAAAGTATGGCATTAACAATTTTCCATATGAAAAAGCACTCAGCACTTTGGCGATCGATTGTGATAGAAGGGGGAAAACAATATAACAAATTTCTCTAATGAACTTGATACATAACATAATTTTTTTGGAGGCTCATAATGACATTTCATTTGGATAAGATCATGTTCATAATGTAGAAAATGAGGACCAAGATGAGAAGCTGGGAAATTGAAATACCCTAGGACTCTTATTTTGGTATACATGTTCTTTTGATGATGCAAGATTACTATATGTCAAATTCGGTAAAAATGGTTCTGATAATTTTTATTTTTCATTGTAACATTGCAACTACATTTCTTTGATGCATGTTATTTTAAGATTTATGTTTCATATTTAATCCTTACATTGTTTGTTTCTTGTTTGTGACGAAATGAAGTTGTTGGATTTGATGAGCTAGTGACCTATTTATTTCCACATAGATAGTGTATGACTAGTATTAAATGATAAATAACTAATTTAACAAGACTAACGCAAAGCATAAATGGGCTCATTCAAGTACATGAAACTACCTTGATGTCACAGCTCTGATGTCTTGGAAAATTTTAATGTTTTATATGTTGCTTGTGTTTGAGGAATTGTTGAGTTTAAAGTTTTATATTTTCTTGGAAAATAATCTATTGATATTTGGAAAAAGGTGTGATTTTATATTGGTACTAGAAACGAATTTGGGTTTGATCTTTGACTCAGAAATGAAGTCGGATTTGATGAATTTGGGACCTATTTCTTTTCACATAGATAATGTCCTAGTATTAAAGGATAAATAACTAATTTAAGAAGTCTAACGCTATGAAAAAATGGGCTTATTCAACTACATGAGTATGCAGCATGTCTAGCCACGATATCTTAGAAAATTTTAGAGGTTTTTTTTGTTGCTTGTGTTTAGAGGATTTTGTTGAGTTCGAATTTTTGGTTTGTTTTGGTCAAAGATTTTTTTGTCCCTTGAATGCTTATGGTTCTCATATCATGCACAGATAGATAGATCTAGTTTTATTATCATAATTATTATTGTTTTTCTTTATATATTTGGTGGTTTGAAGAAAGATATTTTATTTCCTTTCACTTTGTGTGTAATATCCCAAAATGGAATAATGCATTGATACCCAAACACAATATTTGATACACGTAATGTACATAAAGATTATGATCAACATAGATAAAGAAAGAATAGGTGAGCCATTTTATTATGTGGGAGGTGAATAGAAAGTACAAATGTGATGCTCAAAATATGAGACACTCAAGCCAAAGAGATGGCCTAGAATGACCACGCAAACATGATACAACAAGCCTACGTACAGCCTGTGAGCTACAGGGAAGAAAAATTGGATTTGTCCCTTTTGCTAACATGTACATATAGCAGCTGTAAAAGGAAATGAAGATATATGGAGCTAAGGAGCTCGATGATGCGAAGATTCAAGATACTGGGACTCATGATGTCAACCCAAGATAACCCATAAAGGAAATTCTAGATCTATGAGATTGGAATTACCCTCTTGGGGTTTGATCCTTGGTCTGTTGGGTTATGTAGATCTAAAGCTAGATACTGATCCAAATATGGCTGCAATATGTTATACAGCCATATCTAAGCTTAAAGGGCTGATCCCTTCTTCGCATATCCAAGCTAGAAGCTTGAGATCTTGTCTCTTCTTCCTCCTCCTCAAAATGCAACAAGTCGAATATACAATGCTCGAAGAAACTGCATTGTACAAGAGGGAGAGAATCAATGCCTACTAAAATTTGCATCAATAAGCTCCCGGGATGATGGGAGACAGTAGATGGAAAGGTGAGGGATGATCCAATCATAGGATTCCTAGTTGAAATGCTAGAAACTTCCTTCCTCCTCTCGGATCTACAATGATGGATTATGAAATCCTTGATGGAATGTCGCTGATAGGAGGTCAATAACTCTTGGCCTGATGATAGATATGAAATGAGGCTTCAGGGAAAAATGATCTTGAAGTCCAAGTTGATAGGAATAATCCTTCAACGGTTCTCTAGCTCAAATATCAAGACAACCTTCTCCCTCCCAATTGATCTTCGTAAATAACACAATTTCCGGAACTGATGTTCACGAGAGAGTTGGAACACTATACACATTACACATCGTAATTTGTCAATGTCCCCGCAATCCCCATATCGCCCATTGGAGGGTCATTTCGTGACCAATACAAGTGTCATGCCTTGCAAATACTATCATTGTATCCCTTTCCATGAGGACAACATTCCTTTCCCGTTGATCATTTCCCGAGCGTAATTCCCTAAAAACACATGTTTTTGCCTCTGCGCCGTTATGGCCCGTTATGTACTTGTGCCAATGAGGAAAATTAACACCGAGCCCGCACCAATTGGCACTCGTCCCGGCTAAGCACCCGCGCCAATCAGCTTTTTGGAAAGTTTTTTTTAGGAGGCGAAGTTTCGATTACTAACAACTTCGTGGATGAGTCATCGTGAGTGCGTTTCGATCGAACAACCACGGCCTTCCTCCTTTGGCCTCTTGTTTCCACCATATGGGGAACCTCCCCAAAGGATAAGGCCTCCCTTCCACTATTGTAGGGATCCCAACCTCCTCCTCTCCTCTATAAATATAGCCTTCATCCATTGATGAAGGGGGAAGAATAGTTGAATGGCCGAATGGGCGAATGGTTGAGTCTCCAAGTTCCCAAGAGCCATCAGAGCCTTATGCTTTGCAAGAGCCTTGATTCATTCCCTTAAGGCTAAATCCAACGACGAGATCATTGTCGAAAACATTCAAAGAGAGAGGCTTTTTCCCATCCCCGACGAGGCTTTTGTCGAGACGTGTTCACCGGCGACCCTCCGAAGGAGAATTCAGCGCGAGCTATGGATGTATTATTCTTTGATTGATTAATGATAAGCACTATTGGTTATGGTTCCGCTCTTGTTGTTAATTATGATGTTGAGTTATGTCTTATCTAGCCGACATATGGTTGCATATACTCGGATTTTACGCTTGCATTTGTTTTGTTTCTTGCATGTGCAGGTGTCCGATCACCTGAGATCATGAGGATTGTGATATGCCGTAGCTATGAAACTGGATCGCTACTTTCTCTGCAAGCGAGAGCGTTGGATTCTAGGTAAGCCTTCATCGCTAGTTGGTTTATTTGCAATTAGGAACACACTATAGCGTGAACGATTGTTGCTAGAACGGTCCAGGCTAGTAGGGATCGCCTCTGTCTGCAGAGGGGATTTACCTCCACAACAAATTGGCGACTCCATCGGGAAAATCTAGCTTGTTGTTGTTCTACTTTGTAAGCTATAGATGGAGCCTAAAGCTAGCTGAGATAGCCTTCGAAACACTATTGATTTGCATTAGCGAAGCAGATCAAAGTCGCTCAGCCAATCTCCGGTTTTAGTTTATGAACCGAACACTTGGAGTATTTTCTTGTATTTTTGGTCGTTTCTTGACTTTGCTTGCTTGATCGACCTCTTTGGGCTGCGCTCTTTTCTAAGTATTTTGCTTTTGGTTTCATCCCCAGAGATCGAATCCCACCTCGCTTTCGAATTTTCGCCTTTTAATGGTTGGCTTGATTGGCGCGGTTTCTACGCTTCGACAGTCCACGCCCAGTTGGCGCAGGTTTTCCCGTTCATCACTCGCGCCATCCCCCGTTTGGCGCGGATTGACGCAGACACGCAGCTCACACCATCTCTCGTAGGTGTTAGGGTTTACCCCTTGTTCCCGAAGTTTCTTTTGGTCAGTGATTTTGATTCGGGTTTGTTATAGATTCTGGCTTGAAGTGGTGAGTCTGGTCTTGGTTGGGAGAAATTCTTTTTGTTTTTTTTCATTTTCAGCAGAGTGGCGCTTGTTTTTCCAGTTAGAAACCCACACCAATTGGGCATTGAGCGCTAGTTGTCGGTGAGCTAGTCGCGCGATTGGCGCTAGTTGTCAATGACAAAGTCGGGCCAATTTCCGGGTGTGTGAAAATTGAGATTTTTTCCTAAATCCTTCACCGGTGTGTCTTTCCTCCTGGTATTTTCTACCCTATGAGCATAGATTACATTGCTCATTGTTTGAAATGTCTTCTTTCCATGATTGTCTTTGATGTAAAAGGGAATGAATGCCTTGTTTTGATCTCTTGCTTTTGGAAGTCCTCTTTGTGTTTGACCTCATATGTCTTGTCGCCTTTCGGGGATTTTGTTACAAAGTGTTTGAAACAACGATTGCATTCTTAGTGTTTGTTTACATCTCTTTTTCATTCATCCTTCGTTAAGAAGATTTGTGTTTATTTAGTTTTTGTCTCAAAGTGTTCTTTTTGTTAAAATGCATTAGATCACATTGCATTGAAAAGTATTTTCGAGATCCATCATTGAACTTAGATTACATTGTTTACATGATTGAAAACTAAAAGTCGCTTTGAGTGCATTCTCTTTCATTAAAAGCATGCATTAAGTAGATTCTCATTTCATCGAAAAATGCATTGAGTGCATTCTTATCATTTGAAAAGGAAAAGGAAATTGTGCATAGATTATGATTGCATAGTTTTTCGGAAAAAAAAGAAAAGAGGATTTTGCATAGATTACATTGCATTGTTCGCATCGTTGAATGTTTGAAATTACTTTTGGATAGTGAAAGTCATATAGTTTTGGAAAAGATTTCATTTGCAGTGTTGTTTTATGTCGCATCATTGTTTGAAGCTCTTCCCTTAACTAGATAGCATTCATCGAATTGAAAAGATTTCTTTTCTCATATAGTATGCATACAAGAGATTTTCGAGACATAACTACTCGCTAGGGCCTCGAAAAAATGAAACGTAATTGAAGATAAACATTAAAATTTATTCAATTTACAAAGCCAGACATTGAAACATTAACGCAATATTTAGTGGTCTAGGCTAGAGACGTGTTCCGTGTCTTTAAAACTAGTAGGCTGTCGTTCACCTCTTGGCTTTAGAAACAGCACTAGTCACGAACTTGTGCTCCCCATACCGTCACGTATATAAAGGGAGACCCCACTAGGTTGCTATCCTTTATCCATAGGAAGCCGCAGTCCGCCGCCTTATACCCATGATACACCGAACACGGAAATTCGGGGAGATTTCACGCACGTATGTTAAGTCCTTGGTTGATTTCTCTTTCATTTTGAAACCAAGGTGTATATTGGGTGTCACGGTTATTTGGTACACCTTTTGCCTAGCATTCCGAGTAGTCATTTCGATCCTTTCGACTCTTTAAATTTGAAAAGGTCATCAAGCGCTTGTCATTTCACGCTTGTTTCCAATCCGCA
Source organism: Pinus albicaulis (assembly GCA_034641835.2). Lineage (NCBI taxonomy): Eukaryota > Viridiplantae > Streptophyta > Pinopsida > Pinales > Pinaceae > Pinus > Pinus albicaulis. Next base: position 239,254,202 of record CM076572.1, read on the forward strand.
AAGCGATAGAGTCACCTTTTGCTCGTTTCTCGACTCTTAAAATATGAAACGGTAGAGTTTTTGTTTTAATGTTTTAAAAAATTAATTGCCCACGAAATATTCCTAGTTAAAGTTAGTTTCCTTAGGGTGTTATTCTAAAGTCGTTTTACGATGGCAACTTTTCCTGAGTTCACCAACCAAGGAATCCCCTTCGAAGGGAATCTCGGTCCTTTTCCTCCTTTTGGAAAAATGTTGGCGCTCCTTATATGGCAACGTTGTCCCTTCCCTGGGTTAAGCTGTTGGGTTGCTCGTTTGGTTGTTTTCAACCCTCTGTGGTCCCGAATGTCCCGGCTACTATTCAATCGGTTCCTCCCGCCCTTTGAGCAACATCCCTGTTGATTCCAAGGTGGACCCTCCCTCTTCTAAGCTTTTGCTGTCGTCCTCCTCTTCTACTTCGCCCGGTGAAAGTCTGGATTCTAGTAACCGAGGTGGCTAAGAAGAAGAAGAAGAAGACAAAGAAGAAGAAGTCCGATAAAGGAGAGGCTAGATCCGCAGTTGTGCCTAAGAAGTCTCCTCTTGATAAACCTCCTAACCCTCCATGGAAAGTCAAGTTCCCTTGCATGTTGTGCACAGGGAGACCATCTTCTTCGAGACTACCCCGGCATTCCCAAGGTGCTTGAAGTATGGTTCAACGGCTCGTCCGTCGTTGCCTTTGGCTTCCGGAGTCAAGTTGGGGGCACGTCTTCAGCTCGATGCCGTGTAAGGCTCTAAGAAGCGAGTGGTAAGCTCACTAATCCCTCGTAAGTTGTGTGAAGGGCACCATGCCATTCACCTTTGTCTATATATGGATGAAGCCAAACAAGTTTTGGACAAACTCAACTGTTTCTACACCATGCCTCCCAGCGGTTATAAACAACTTTCTTTGAGTCCTCCACCAATCGATCCTATGATTGGTCAAGAGTCATCCTTGGTCGATCCCACTCCCTCGGAAATTCAAATTCAGGAATCCGTTCCCCGACCAACCATTGGTCGTGGAATCGGTTGAGCTGGCCCTCGTGCGCGGTGCACCGAGTCTTTTCCATTGAGAGTGGATGTCACATCCCTCGGGTTCTTCTTGTTTCTTCGTATTCCTCGAATTTGGAGAAATATTCTCCTATCCCTATATCTCAAGAAGCGTTTCTCTCGCACTCCCGTAATGGAGGTCCCGAGGATACTCCTCCCCTGCCTTCGAGATGGAGGTTGTGGAGGATCCTCCTTCTTCTTCCATAACACCGGGGGAAGACCATATCGGTTCGATGATATCCCCTTCGAGTAGTTTGGTCGCTTCCTTTGATTGGAGTTGATTTGCGGGGATATAGCCTTCCGTATTATGCGCCTTTCGAGATCACGATACGAGGCCTTTGGTGCAGGTTGTACCCAAAGCACCATTATAGATGAAGGTGCATGCATTAGTGTTCTATCCTCAACTACTTGGAAAGATTTCGGTTCATCGCCGCTTACGCTTTCGTTACACGGGAATCGTTGGCATTTAACAGAAGAACGAGTCAACCCTTAGGGATCCTTCCAAGGTTACTCGTTACTTTGGGAGGTAAAACCATCCATATGGACGTGATGGTTGTTCCAGGGCCCCTTGGATTTCAATCTTCTTTTGGGGCATGATTTCACACCTATGCCATGGGAGCGCTTGTCTCCTCCCTTTTTGTGATGGTTTGTTTTCCGCATGAAGGACGGATCGTGACCATTGATCGGCTTTCGCTCTTTGGTCTTGATATGGCAGACTGGCCCACCATCATCCCTTTCTAGTTTTTATCCACCCATTGTATTTTCCCCACCACGAGTCAACTATGTGGCTACCTACCCCGTGCACGTACTCGGTGATAGTGCCATCGTGCATCGGTGTTGGGGGCATTGGGTCTCCGACTTCTAGGATGTTTTCCTTCCATTAGGAGTGGAACTCTTGGAAGAAATGACTTCTTGTTGATTATAATGGAGTCCGGTCCCGGAGCGCAGTTCGTTTCCCTTGTGTCAAGCTCCTTAAAAAATTAAACAAGGTTGTCGGAGCACGGTTCGTTTTCTTGTGTCAAGCTCCTTAAAAAATGAAACAATGTGTCTCGAGAATAGTTCTCTTAATGTGTCAACCTCGCTAAAATAATGAAACACGTTCTTGTTCAATTCGAGTCTTTGGTTAGATCTCGTAAAATCCCGATCGAGTCTTTCTTAGGTCTCGTAACTTGAACCTTCACTCCCTCCATCTCGTTACTACTCGGGTGCATGGACCGAAGCTTGGGGGGCATGTACCTTGAATTGAGTCACCATGCTAGGGGCATGCTTACTTTTTTCAAGCATAGTTTGTTTCCATTTCAAGCTTGTGTAAAAAATGAAAGCTGGTTTCAAGCATATTTTATCTTTGTTTTCAAGCTTGTGTAAAAAATGAAACCAACTTCAAGCAAAGTTTCTTGATTTCAAGCTTGTGTAAAAATGAAACCATTACCATTTTACCTCTCGTGATTGCCATTTTATCAGCCTGTTTTGCCAGATGAGCCTTGGTTTTCTCATTCCATCGTCACTATCTGCTTGGCCGATCATATGCCTTCACTTGGTTGTTTTACCCGTTCCTGCGGAACCGCTGTGATGATTGGTCTCGTTAGCTAGCCTCTTGACCTTCACTTGTTTTGAGTAGTTCCACCATTACCGGAACCAGTAGCTACCCTTTATACCACTCGTTCCTCCAGGAGGAGTCACCTTTCATATCTTTTCTGACTCTCTAAACATGAAAAGATTACTGAGGCCCTTGTCGTTTCGATCTCGTTAAAGTGGCCACGAAACGACATCTACCCAGTATACATTTACCCCTTTTTCGGGCTGGGATAGATTATTTACGAAAAAGGAATACCCTAGCCTATCGCTATTAGGAGGTTTTCTCGGATATTGTTTTCTACCTTTTTCGGATCCGAGGAACTATCTACGAAAAGGGACCATTGGAGTTTACTTTTCCGCTGTCTTTTCAAACTCTCTAAACATGAAAAGACGCCGAGTTCTTCCTTTGTTAGACTTGTTAAACCCTGATGACATTGGATTCGATTTCAAAATGACGATATCCGAGTTCCTCTTTCCTAGGGCTCGTTAAATGTACTAGGATGGATTCGTCCAAAGGAAGAATTTATATGACAAGCATATGGTATCCTCTTCAAGCTTGTGTAAAAATAATGAGGTACTCGCCAGGAATGGTGGGGGAAAATGGAACCAGAATCATTGTCGTGTCAGCAGTATGTTGCTCTTGAACATGGCACTTGTTTGCATTCGTGTCGGGTTGGGGACATATCATCTTGTTTTTCACTTGCCTCCGTGGGTTTGGGTGATCCTTTTTTACCTCTCATCTACTCTTTGCCTCGTCACCATGACCTCTGATATTTTGATGTCAAATACTGCCAAATCCACTGTCGTGCCTGCCTAGATATGTTCAAGAGAAGTTGACCTCTGCAATTTCAACCTTCCTCTGATTCTCATATGATCTTGATTCACAAAGACATTATGTTCCTTTGCCTCGTGTCGATGATGTGGGAAACACTATGGCTCACCTTCGATCAAGGTCACTTCCTATTGACTTGAGCTCATTATCCGGGAAAGGCGACTCAGAGACTCCCTTCCGGTACCTTGGAGCACGCATGCCTCGATGGCGGGTTCTTTGCGTTCAACGTGGGGTTCTCGTATTGGCCTCCGATCGAGTGATTCTACGGGTGTTCGACGCTAGCTCACCGATTCACATGCCATAGATTGTACCTATAGTACCTTGAGGACCATTGTCATTATTGGTGGTACCTCTCGCGTCCCGTTAACAACTTTCATCATTGGCTGGTAATCGACGATGTTCTTGCATGTTCGACTTCAGCTCACATATTCGCATGCTTGAACTTGTACTTTGTTCGGGTCGAGATGGAGCGCAAGACCCTGGATTCTTGTTTGTTATAATCCAGTGTCGCGATTTTGTGGATTATCATGATTAGTTACATGACTCATCGATTGGATGGTTGCGACCATACATGAGTCTATTTATCGATCCTTACTAGATGGCGCTGCGTCCATGCCTTGGATCCGGATTATTGTATACTCGTTATGGATGGCTGCGCCCATACCACATATATATCATGTATCCGAGATATCAGTTGTATTTCTCTACGTAGGTTTTTCGACGACGAGTGTTTCAGTTGGACACGTTCTCGTAAAGCATTTCACCCCTCTCTCTCGTTCGGGCCTCATGCTTTAGGGGGCATCCGTTACATAGTAATTTGTCAACGTCCTGCAATCCCCCATCTCGCCCATTGGAGGGTAATTTATGTGACCAATAATCGAGTGTCATGCCTTGAAAATACTATCATTGCATCCCTTTCCATGAGGAAAACATTCCTTTCGTTGATCATTTCTGAGCGAGACCCCTAAAAACACATGTTTTTGCCTTGGCGCCGGTAGCCCGTTATGTACTCGCGCCAATGAGGAAAAATTAAGCGGAGCTCGCACCAATTGGCGCTCTGTCCTAGTTAAGCACCCACGCCAATATGCTTTTGGAAAGTTTCTTAAAAAAGGAGGCAAAGTTTCGATTACAACAACTTCGTCGATGAGTCATCGGGAGTGGTTTCGATCGAATAACCACTCGCCTTCCTCCTTTGGCCTCTTGTTTCCACCATATGGGGAACCTCCCAAAGGATAAGGCCTCCTTCCACTATTGTAGGGATCCCAACCTCCTCCTCTCCTCTATAAATATAGCCTTCATCCATTGATGAAGGGGTCTGAATAGTTGAATGGGCCGAAAAGGTCGAATGGTTGAATGGTTGAGTCTCCAAGTTCCCAAGAGCCATCGCGAGCCTTATGCTGTCAAGAGACTTGATTCATTCCCTTAAGGCAAAATCCAAGCCAAGGAGATCATTGTCGAAACATCCGAAGAGAGAGGCTTGTCCCATCCCCTGACGAGTGCTTTGTCGAGACGTGTTCCGCTGGCGACCCTTCGAAGGAAGGAATCTACGTACGATGCTATGGTTGTATTCTTCTTTGATTGATTAATGATAAGAGACTATTGAGTTATGGTTCCAATATTGTTGTTAATTATGATGTTGAGTTATGTCTTCCGATCGACATATGGTTGCATATACTGGATTTTACGCTTGCGTTTGTTTTGTTTCTTGCGTGTGCAGAGTGTCCAATCACGAGATCGTGAGGATTGTGATCTCGCGAGCTAAGGAATGGGAGTGCTACTTTCTCTACAAGCGAAAGTGTTGGATTCCGAGTAAGCCTTCATTTCTAGTTGGTTTATTTTCAATTAGGAACTGCACTATAGCGTGAACGATTGTTGCTAGACCCGGTCCGGGCTAGTAGGGATCGCCTCGTCCGCAGAGGGGATTTACCTCCACAACAATGGCTTACCGATGCCCGATGATGAAAATCAGATCGAATAACCTTCCCCGGAGTAGGCACACAATTCCCCCATGGGTAGGGGTGGGATTCCCGCTCGGGAACACCCTCAGTGCTAAACAACACTGACACTTAGTTAAACAACATAAGAGTTCATGGAATGTCAAAAGACAACTCCGCATCTAAAAAGATCATCAAATCATAAACTAAAGCCCCCTCGAATGTTTCCTTCATTTTCATTATATAGTTTGTGAACCCTCCCATGCCTTCGCCCACCCTCATAATCTGCGTTGTACATGTGGACATAGGTCTCCATGTTGACTAGCGTTGTCTCTCCATGATCTCCATCATGAGTGCATGTAATGATCACCCTCTCCATCATGTGTGCATTAATGCACCACTTCCTCCATCATCTCATCATGAATGCTCTATTATCTTACATTTGATTCAATCCATGTTCTAAGTTGATTGCTTTCAACCTCCATGATCTATCTCATTAATGAGACATGATCTCCACTCCTTTCACATTAAGAAGTTGATCCACTACTCCATAATGTATATCTAGATCTAAAATATCCACATACACACATCAAAAGTGGATTTTATTTATATATGGGGTTTGTGGGTCCCACCACCCTCTTATTTACTTAATTAATTATGAAAATTAAGAACTCTAATATTCCAATTATCTTGTGGAAAAAATTGGGAATATTATAGTCCTCCTCAGCAAAATGTTGCTTTTCCTCGCAAACAGCTGCAAAAGTGGATGCTACAAAGAACACCCTCCCTCCAAATGGCATCCTCATATGGAAGGCCTCCCCATCGTCACAATGTGTCATGCATGTCCATATCCAAAGCTACCTCTCTAGAATGTCTAGAATGGCCTCCAACCCGAAAAGTTAGATACCCATCCTCATCAATGAATCTCCAAGTGGCAACCATATGATGACCAAAGATCTCCTCTACACATGAGATACATGAAATGAAGTGGTTTCTTCCCAAAGTGGAAAGTTCCAACTCATGAACTATCTCTCCAACCCATCATACATAGAGTAGATTGCATCTATCAATTCTCATCATTAGCCCCGTTGTCCATGTAGGAATCAAACATCACATCAACATAGTGAAAAACAAGAAGTAGAGACATATGGGAAAACATGAACAATGTCAAATCATATTCTCCTAATAACAACCAACGCAACAAAGCCTTCTGCCGCCATGCTAGATCATCATGAAAACAAACAAGATAGCCATACTCCCTCAAAATTACCCAAAAATTTGCCACCACAACAATGCTTCTTGTTTCCATGCCAAATATGCATCAATATAAATGTACGAGCCATACTCTCTCAACGAAGCCATCGCAACAATGCCTCATGCTACCACACCACATCATCATTGTACCAAATGTAGTGCCCATATTCTCTCAAGAGAAACCACCTTAATAAGGCATCTTGATGCCCCCATCACATCATCATCTTACCATGTACAATGACCATAATCCCCCCAACAAAAGCCAACGTTATAAGGCCTCCTCGTTTCCATCCTCCAAAAATGTCATGCAATGTATGGGAAGAATTCGATCCATACCCTCCCAATAGTAACCATAGCAAAAAGGATTCTTGCTTCCTCCTTAAATCATCATGATGCAAGTCATGGAGAAAAAATATAGTAATGGACATGTGAAATGTCTCATCAACATAATACAAATAAGCTCCCTTATGCCACATCATGTGAGATTTATAATTCCTCCCAACCCCAAGTACATACATGAACATGAGATACATCCCAAACAGAAATACATGTAAAGACATGAGACATATCCCAAACAAGAGTAAATACAAGGACATAATATATATCATGTGATGTCCAAACTCTCTCATCAACAACCAAAGCAACCATGCCTTTTTCTTCTGCATTCTTCCGGTGATGTGCAAGGCATGAATCAGAAAAAATATGACCCATTGGGTGGTAACCATACTCACCCAAGAGAAACCAGACGCAACCATGCTTCTTGCTGCCCTCTGTATCGTAGATATGCAAGTGTCTTGGCAACCCCTTGCTCCATATCATCAACCATTCATCCCAATGTGGATGATGGATCTCATTTTGCAAAAGCTTGGTATCCTCCCATTGTAGGACACCAACCTCCTCAATCTGTTGAATAACTTTGCACTCCATGATATGTTGAAGTGCACCTCCAATGAGACCTCTCCATGAGATATTCTTCTCATCAATGGCCCTCCAAAGCCAATAAGGTTTTGGAATTGTCTGCAGTAGAAGTTTCTCTTTGAGTTGTGAGATACTCATTGAGAAAGAGTCATCTTGAAAGGGGAAATATTTCCCATCTCAAGATGTCTACCATCTATCATCTTCTTCTCCATTGCTTCATGAATGAAGCTACCATTTGATTGCCCCCCATAAGGAATGGGTCCTCTTATTCTCACTACCGCTATTAACAATGTTGTAGATCTGCAAGGTAAAACATGTGTTGTCTCAAAGCAAGGCACATTACTGAACTCATAGCCGACCCATTGTACATAGGATCATACTCATCCCATCTTACGAAACTCTACACTTCAACTCAAAGGGTTGAATGTAGGTCATAAATGAAAAACTAGGATGGTTCTTCCTTCCTTCCTTGATTAGATCAAGGGTCCTCTCGCTGATGATATGATGCTTCTCTAGATCAGCATGTTGTTATAACCCTTGGTCATGCAATAGCCCCGATGGCATGTCACCATAAGTTTAAATAAGAGGTACTCGAAACAATGTGAGATGAAAGTGGTGGCATACCTTGTATCAACCGATGCGTGGGAACCTCTTGCAAGACCACAAGAGTTCCTCCAACCGTAACAATAGGCTCTCCAATCGTTGGTAAGAGTGATGGTTTCTCTTCGATAAGTGTACCGCACTGGTATGACTGCTCTCCTCCTCATCATGCATCTCATGAATCGTGCATGGGGATCCAAATGTCAGAAATCAAGACCATATTGCAAAGATGAAAATGATCCTCCGCTTGATGTGAGCACATCTCGCGGCTAGTGGTGGTAGAGGCTCCTCCTCCGAGTGATAATGAGGACATCTTCTTTTGGATCTTTATGTACTATCTCCTTGATGATAGGATATGTTACTATGTGAGATGTCTGCGGTTTCTTCCTACCATATCTCTTCTTCGCGTCTTTGAATAAAATGCTCGCATAGCAGACATTTTCATGTGTGACAAGTGATCGAACCACCAATATTTTGCTTCACCATCTAGGTGCAGCTACGCAAACTCCACAACCTCTCTTTATGATATAGGATACTTTAGAAAGAATGTAGATAATTCTTCCCTCCAAGCCCTCAATGTGCTTGTGGAAGATCCATCAAATGAAGGCAAGAAGAATCTATGCTTCTTTCTTCTATTGCCGTTTCGGATTTCCTCTCTTCTTTGAGTTGCAAAAAATGTTGGAGAGAGAGATTCTCCTTCAATGCCCTTGTCGTGACTTATATTCGATACAGATATTTACTTAGGGTCTCATGCCCCAAGCCTTCTCATATTTAGACTAGTCCTTGTGGATCTAGTGGAATAATGTGAAGCTCCTTGCTTTTTCTGTTTTCTTTTCTAATGATAAGAATTATTGGGACCTTCTTCCCTTTGAAACCTTCTTGAGGTTTCTCTTTTCCTTTTTCTTCTTGTTTCATTGATCTCCTTGGAGAGATCCTTCATAGCTCTAAATAAAGATGAGGCAAAAATTAATCTCTCCATTTAGAATATCTCTACTATCTACTTTTGATATGTTGTCAATAATGTCCACAAGTTGAGCCAAAGATCATGCTCGATACCACTGCAATATCCAAAAATGGAATAATGCATTGATACACAAACACAATATTTGATACATAGAAAAATGTACATAAATATTATGATCGACATAGATATAGAAAGAATAGGTGAGCCATTTAATTATGTGGGAGGTGAATAGCAAGTACAACAATGCTCAAAATATGAGACACTAAAGCCAAAGAGATGGCCTAGAATGACCACCCGCAAACATGCTACAACAAGCATTGCATAACCGGTGAGATATAGGAAGAAATAATGCTCTATCCCTTTTGCTAATGATTTACATATAGCTACCGAAAAGGGAAATACAGATATATGGAGCTCGGAGAGCTCGATGATTCCAAGATTCAAGACTTCGGGCTCTATGATGACAACCCAAGATAACCCGGAAGGAAATTCCCGTAACTATGAGATTGAAAATTTACCCTCTTGGGGTTTGATCCCCCTGGTACTAGTTTGGGTTATGTAGATATGAAGCTAGATCTGATCCAAAGATGGCTGCAATATGTTATACAACCAGATCTAAGCTTCAAGGGCTGATCCCTTCTTCGATCTCCAAGCTAGAAGCTTGAGATATTGTCTCTTCTTCCTCCTCCTCAAAATGCAACAACCGAATATGCACGTGTTGAAGAAACCGCTTTTGTACAAGAGGGAGAGACTCAATTCCTACTACAATAATCTCTATAATTATGGAAAAAAATGATGGCAAGGTGAGGGGATGATCCTCACAATATTCCTAATCGAAATGCTAGAAACTTCCTTCCTCCTCTCGGATCTACAATGATGGACTACACAATCCTTGATGGGATTCCGTTGATAGGAGGTCAATAACTCTTGGCTTGATGCCGGATCTGAAATTATGCTCCGGAATGCTGATCTTGAAGTCCAAGGTGATAGGAATAATCCTTCGACGGTTCTCCAACTGAAATATTAAAGACAACCTTCTCCTACCAAACCGATCTTCGAAATAACACAATTTATGAATCTAGATGTTCCGCAGAGAGTTGGAATACTATGGCACCAATTCCCGATGATGAATGGCAGCTCATAATAGCCTTCCTAGAGTAGGCACACAAGTCCCCCGTGGGTAAGGGTGGGATTCCCGCTCGGGAACACCACCGCTCTAAACAACACTGCAGTACTTAAGTCGTGACAACATAAGAGTGCATGGAACGTCAAAAAGAAAAAATCCAAATATAAACGGATCATCAAATCATAAACTAAATCCCCCTCCAATGTTTCCTTCATCTTCATTATATAGTTTGTGAACATTCCCATGCCTTTGCCCACCTCATAACTGCGTTGTACATGTGTATTGAAAAGTGTAACTAGGTCGGTCTTCATGTTGGCTATGTAATTATGTATTTATTTATAGAAGTTGTCTTCTAGGAATAAATACAATCCGATGTCATATTCATGAAGGATTCGATTTTGACCTTGAAAACACTCATATAATGTTATAATCAAGTGAAGATAATATGCTGAAATAACACCGCTTGGAAAGTAGACGCAAGTCATGGTTGACTTTGCGGACATCACGATATGGTTTGCGGTCATACGATGTTGGTATAAGTGAATCTATAATTTAATACAATGTTGGGATAAGCGGATATATTCAAGGAGATAGTGTAGACACTTACAAGGAGACAAAGTGCGTTAAAAGGAGAGATTATAGTGTGGATAAGGGAAGAGCACAATATGTATGAAGGAAGGACATAAGTATAGAGAAAGAGAAAACAATAGTGAAGGAAGGTTGCAAACAAGTACAAGTAAATATTGTTAAGGGTCGTTGACCTAAAAAAATAATTTGTGTAAGTTGAGACAATCAATATAAGGATAAGGAAAAGAGACAACAATAGTGAGGAAGGTAAATCTTTGATTTACCTTCCTATAGTTCAAGTAATTCAAGCATAAAGTTTTTTTCCCCTAGCTTTAGGAGCCTAAGCTTTTGGTGTCTTATGCATTTTGATAATTGGCTTGATGAAAGATCAACTAAGCTTCAAGAAGAAAAGAAATAATTAACACAAGCTAGCTCACAAGTAATTATCAAGAAGAGAATTTGTATTAATCTCAAGCCCTCCAAATTCTCAACAATGTGGGCATAGGTCTCCATGTTGATCGTGTTGTCTCTCCATGATCTCCACCATGTGTGCATGTAATGATCACCCTCTCCATCATGTGTGCATTAATGCACCACTTCCTCCATCATCTCATCATGAATTATCTATGATCTTACATTTGATTCATTCCATGATCTTATATGACTCGCTTCAACCTCCATGATCTATCTCATTAATGAGACATGATGTCCACTCCTTTCACATTAAGAAGCTGCTTCCACTACTTCATAATGTAGATCTAGATCTAAAATATCCACATACACACATCAAAAGTGGATTTTATTCATATATGGGGTTTTTTGGGTCCCTCCACCCTCTTATTTACTTAATTAATAATGAAAATTAAGAACTCTAATATTCCAATTATCTTTTCGAAAAATTGGGAATATTACATTGTGGCATGATTTCAACATATTCACCTTTTAGAATATAGTAAATATTTTTCTTATTATATATTTTTCTTGGAAAATAATTATTGATATTTGGAAAGGGAAATAAGCCCTTGGTATCTAAGCGAAGAGAAAAACAATCTATGGAGTAGGTTCCTGCGCATTAGTCGTAGGAGACCTATTGGCATGAGATCGAAATTCCTTTTATGAAATTACACTTTTGATGCCAAGGCAGAGCCGAGTTTGTCGACTCGAGGAAGAACGAAAGGCGCATTGATCATGTCGACTCAACAACAGAATAGGAAAGAATAGACAACAATAGGAAAGATAAGTGTGAGTGAATTTATTATTCACAATGATATACATTTATAGTACATTAGGTGACCCTTGGATTCCACGGTCCCAAGGTCTCTTGGACTTTGTATGTCCATTCGCCTTCTACACCTACCAATAGAGGATTAGGTGTCCAACATTCCCCCCCTTAATCTAAAGGGGTATGTGTGAGTCCAAGAAGAGAGTTGTAATACAAATCTGCAAAGTAGGCATGGAAGCACTAGGTCTGAATGAGCTCTCTCGATGTTGGCATAAAGAGGTGGTTTAAGGATGATCAAAAACACTGGAACACTTAGTGCAGTTCTCAGAACTCTTCCAAATATGGCAAGAAGCCGAGGTATTCGCTAGAGTAAGTGCTCCTCATATTTTTAAGAGGGAGACCTTCAACCTCGGAACAAGGGAGGTCTACAACTCTGTGATGGTTTAAGGATGACCACCAACTCGGGAATTCTTGATGAATTTCCCGTAACTCTACCAAAACTGAAAGAAGATGAAATATTCTCAAGCTGAAGTTTCTGAATTCTTTGAAGAGGGAGAAGCTCAACCTCCCATGGATAGGATGACCACTAACCAAAGGCATGCTCATGGGCATCCGTGTCACCGGCTACAACTCGAATCTAGAATGACGAGGTTGTGGCTCAGGGATCACTTGAACCGCTCGTGTGTCTCCGGATACAACTCGAATCTGGAATGATAGGTTGTGGCTCGTGCTCGCTTGATGTGGCTTAAAATCTTGTATATTACCATCATTTCCCGTCGTGATACAAGGTTAGATGATGGCAAAAACTCAACTGCAAGACTATTCAATACTCTTGAAAAAGTTCGACATATGATTGAAACATATTCTTGGTTGTTGATGCCCATTGCCAAGAAGTGATCCATCCAAGATGAATATTTGTTCTTATAGGAGGCTTGTTTACGAAGCATCTATGTGAAGAATGAGTGTGTTGACCACGAGTGCTTGCATGGGTGAAGATCGAAACAATTATCTTTCATATGGCCAACCTCGTCATAGTGTTGGCATTTTACAATATGTTTTTTGTTATTGTGGAAGATGGGAAGAATCTAGAGAAATTGAAGGTGAGTTGTCATAAATAAATCCAACACTCGAAACCGGATGAGCTTGGAATAGTCTAGCATATGAAATGACACATCCTTTTTATATCCAAGACCAGTTATGTGCTTGTTGTTGACAAGCTATTCCCAAGGTTTGATGATGGGCTTGGGAAGTGCAGGGATGGATTTTTTCCTTTTGCATTCAAATATGCTCTTGTGCTCGGGCTCAATGATCCGAATAGTTTCTTGTTGTTGATGGGAGTTTGTCTCAATGTTTTTGATAAAAAACAAGTTCATAATGACAACTATTCGGCTAAAGCTCATCTACTTGTAGCTCGAATCAAGCTACAAAAATTCAATCTTGTCTAGTGCATTTTGTAGAAATGTTTAAATATCCGAAAAGAGATACTTTGTTAATTTTTACCATCTCATTAGTAGTGGAATGCATTAGAGTATTCAAAAATTTTAATACATCATCAAGTTTGGTCATTTTATAAGAAAAAATAAAGGCTCAATACTCTTAGTGGAGGCTATAAAAGGCTAGACAAACACCAACTATTAAAGAGAATCAATCTGTATCAACAAACTTTTCACAATAGTTTGGCCAGTGAAAGAAGCTAATCTATGAATTTGGACTTTCTAATCATGCAATCGAAAAAAAAATTGTAGAGGATTTTATTATTTGCAGCTACACCGAGTGGTACGGCTTTGGAAATTCAAAGCCTAGGTACACAGCTTCTTGAAGATGAAAAAGTGCATCACCCACTTTTGGGAACTCGAGATATTGTGGGTAAGTTTTCCTTCTAGGTCACTCGATTTCACATACCCACTTAACATGGGCATACAATTTCACATAGATAGGCACATGGAATGGTTAAAAAAATAGCACAAAATGCCAAAATTGAACAACCTAAAATTCTTGACAACAAAAAGATGGTCATTGCATGATGGGAACGTTTTAACAAGGTCACCACGGTGGGAAAATTTGATTCAAATGATTCTAATATTGACGAGAGACAATGATGTTGAGGTCATCACTGAGGAGGTAGACTATTGTTGAATCCACAGGAGAAAAACATGCTTGTTATTGCATCTTCTATTTCACACTTAAGTGTGATGAATCACATTACTAGTATTCCAATTTTCTTTTGGTGTATCTCAGTCAAAAATACTTAAAGCATGCCTCATTTGTTGTACACCCACGACCCTCCCAACGATCATTAAATACTCTTCCACATGAATTCAACACATTTTTGTGTATTCGGAGAGAATCTAGATGGCGTGTGACTTAGAAGGGAGCATGTCTATGTAGTCTTTTATAACCAACTCCCCCGTAGCTTTGAAAAAGTTACATTTTGACCACCACCTTTCTTTTCTGCGAATGTTAGGAAGGTGGTCTCTAACACCGATGGATATCAAATTCACTTGATAGCTCCGGAGAAATGATATCAAAGACTTATTGATGGGGCTATTGGTTATTTCAAAGGCCTTGTTGAAACATTCGTTGATGCAGTAGACTTTATCTTGAAGGAACTTGTTTGTAAATATTTAAATGAAACTTGAGAGTTGAAGCATTTCCCCGCCCTTCAACCGTAAGTAGTTTTCACCGCAAAAATAATATTTAGAGAGGTTTCATGAGGAGTAGGTAACGTTATGGAGGCCAAAAAATGTGAGGCCAACCCACGATTATGGAGGGCGAGTGCAGCAGTGAGGCATCGAGGAGGAGCGATGTGGCACTATTACCGAGAGTTAATGTTGCCGATCGCTGGAGTGAGTATTACACGATGTAGGCGCAAATGGGAGGCACGATAGTGAAATCGAGGATAGAACTATGCAACCGTGGAGAAATACTATGTAATCGGGAGCACATTAATTTGGGAGTCGAAGCCGGAGAGTATGGAGAGGCTAAGGGACCTGGTGGAGTGTATTTTGTCGCACAATCGAGGGCCAAAGGGAGCACGGAGCTAGGAGAAGTGGTTTCAGAGCCACGAGAGGCCAATGAAGCCACAAGAAGTGATTATTCTATGCGAGAGGAACACATTGATATCAAAACAACCAAAAACGCTACGAGGGGAGGCTCTAGTCCAAAATTCTCAAGCACGAGGAGAATGTTTTGGGAGAATAAAAATTGAGGAAATGGAATGGGGATAAGAAGTTATGAATGAGTGAAAGAATGCTTCATGGAATACCATATTTCGTAGAGCAGGAGGAGTCGAAATCGTGGTGTGGAGTAGAGGATGGGCACCGGGTCGATGGTGTACCTACTTTGTGGGAGCTCGACAGATGTCGAAGAGAACACAATTTCTTCAATGGTCAACACTCCTTGGTAATTTAACGCACCAAAGAGAAGAAATATGGCGAGAGAATGAAGGATATAGAGCAAAGGAATATGGCGAGAGAGAGAAGCAAAAAATAGAGCTAGCGGGAATTTGAAAATGCTAGGCCTCTCTTGCGCTCCGATAACTTGTCGTACTTAGAAATATAATAGGAAAGAATAGATAGCAATAGGAAATATAAGCGTGAGTGAATTTATTTTTCACAACGATATATATTTATAGTACATTAGGTGACCCTTGGATTCCACGACTCAAGGTCTCTTGGACTTCCTATGTTCATTTGCCTTCTACACCTACTTATAGAGGATTAGGTGTCCAACAGATAATAATGATAAGGAGATTAGAATGTTGGTTTCACCAACGAGCTGACCAAGCCACCAATGCCGGTGGAACCAAAGGTCCTTGCTCATTTCCTTCCATAACATTTTATGATATTTTTTTGTTCTTGTGTGTGGTTAAATAAGTTCAACATAAATCATTTTCCAAGCCCACTGTTGTCATCCATATACGTTGAAAATTGTGGTTTGATATGCATATTTAATTTTAGAGTTCAATCATTGGATCATTACCCTCAATCATACTCTCTTTGAAACCTCATAATTTTCAAATCCTCTCCAACCAAGAGATGCGCCAATCAAAATTTATGTTTCACCAAAGTGTCGTAAAAACCTTCACATAGCGAAGTGGAATTAGCCATGTGACTAATGATCTTGAATGTAAATGAGACATAGAACTTCCCTATTGATTTGTTTTTTTTGCGAGGGTGGATAGGTCTATGAAGGGGCATGAGTATGAAGTGAAAAACTATACACTAGAATATTTACCACCCCTGTTCGGGAAAATCACCCTAGAGGTTCGTTGGGTTACAACCTCCACAGAGCAGGGGGCATGCTACTTAAGAAGGACTCACACAACCATGCATGTTCGAAAAAACTAAATAGAGTAGATCGAGGAAGTTCCCCGTAGGTCCTACGATTGAAGCAGCATCCCGTAGGTCCAAACCCCCAAAGCAACCGTCCTTCCTTCTTAACCCGAAAAACAATAAGAAACAAGCACGAAGAACGGGTTGTACAAGATATATCTACTCTAAATGTTAGTGAAATCCATATAAAACATTAAATAGATCATAACGAATGCTTAAATAAAAATTTTTCTCATATATGTAGCGTGACACTAACACGTATATTTTGGGAACAAGATGGTACTTCCGTATTATAAATAGCATGTACAAAAGTAACGAGTGGAGAGATCACTCGAATCCTTCCACGATATTCGAAAGCAGCACCGTCGTCCGGATCCGTCCCGCCCTTGCCTCGCTAAGACTCCTTCCAACCGGGTGCATACGAGATGACATATAGGGAAATGAGCATCTCAAGGAAACAAGGGTTTCCGTAATGAATCGGGAAAGTGCAGGAGGCACGGGAATCGGACTTGGATAGGGAATACCAACAGAGTATAATATCAATAAATTCTCTCTCTCCCTTAGGCCATGGACATGAGGGGCTTTTATACTCCCTCCAAGTAGTTTCAACAGCTTGGAAAACAAGCTACTACGTGTCGGGGTGGTTGAACTACCCGAGTAACCATCAACCCCAAACTTCGAAAATAGGGAATTTATATATATATTTTTAATCATTTTAATGGCATACGCTGGGAAAAGTGCGTGTAGACTCGCGTATACACGCGGAAAAGTACGGGCATAGTCGCGTATGGGGATTTTTACACCGTTTTTAAGTGAATTTGTCCAAGTCTCGTAGGAATGGGTGCCCAAAGCCATAAAAGCAATCATGAATCATATGAAGGTGAGAAATGATGCTATAACGATGCCCCCTAATATATGAGGTCGAAGGGGGTACATGATGGTCGAAATGTATTATGCACATAGAAAGAACTTTGCAAGGACAAGAGAGGACTTCACCGCATTTCACCTGCCAAAAACCAATGAAAGAAAATAGAGAGTCAACTCATGTCGAGGCGGGCATACCCATGCTCAAGAAAAAATACATCATATGGAAAGTACTGAATAGATCCAATATGTATACAAGTATAGCTGAACCGAAAGTACACAATGAATCATCTCGAGCATGGTCCGGAAATATAAGTCCGAATCAATGTCCTAGTATCACATATAGAAAGCCGATCAAGGATGGTGCAACTAGATGTCCGATCATATAAGTAACTCGAATCTCCAAGTACCGAATCATAAGTGGTGGAACAAACGGGTACAATCACGCAACTCGGGAGCCAACATATAGGATGTCGCTGCATCGAACCGCAACATATAAGGGTGGACGGCATCACCGCGGAAACCGAATGGACCGTCAAAAGTGAACCGAGAAATGCCGATGCAACCCGAGGTCTTCACCGATCACTATGGCACAATTCTACACAATGGGAATAAATGAGCTCGAAGTCGACCATGTGAGAAATCGTTGGATTACCGGTCAATGATGTATACCGTTAACCAACGCGAGACAACCCACCAATAATGAAAATGAGCGTCAAGGTGCCCCAAGCACAATCTAACAAGTGCGAATGAATGAGTTGAAGTCGAACACTTGAAAGAATCTACCAATCAGAGGCAATGATGAATCCCCACCGTCGATAGCGAAGAGTCTCGCACCGATGACTCGAAAACCCCTAAGGTATTGACAAAAAGACTCTAGACCTTATTCCCAGAGAAATGAGTCGGAGTCGATGGGAAAATATCTCGTCGGAAGGAAGGCATTAAGGCATCCTACATCAGTCCGACGCGAGTGTAACCCGCAGGCCAAGATTTGGAAGGAATCGGACGAAGTAGAGTGACGAAACCAAAACCGAAGTACATTTCCGACATGCACAAGATGAAGCTAGCGCACGGAAGAAACCCTCTAAACCAACCGATAATGAAAGCCGACACGGAGGCGAGAAATCCACCAATAGGGTCAAATGGAAATCAAGGCACCGCACGAATCCCAAGTGTGATAATGTGTGCGACATCGAACACAGGGGAAACCACTCGACCAAAGACCCATGATGATGATCAAATGCCGAAAGCGTAAGGTCACCTATCAATGATGGAAATAGGCCTAGGGTGTGGCTCTAGGTTTGCTCTCGCAGCAATGTGTCGTAGTCGATAAGAGACAAACCCGCCACAAGAAGTCAATGGGGGACCTTCTCAAACCAAAGACGAGCAGAAGACCAAAACATCTCGATGTGATAGAACAAGATATCGACCGTACTAGGAAGGCCAATCGAATAATGAGTCAAGAGACACCGTAGAATGGCCAAATCAGGTTAGACTTCCCTTGAACAAAAGCACAACTCATGATGACCATGGCGAAAGAAAAGTGACACTATATAAGTCTCGTCATGCGAGAGGCAAAACAAACTCTCCATATGATTGGAAGAGATAACCAACCGGGGAGAACCGACAAGTGAAACATAGTAAAGGCTCGAACCCTAGGTCAAAAACTAAAACCATCCCAAATGTAGGAAATATATATAAGTATATGTGCTTTGTTCAAGGGCGACAACCGAATCGTACCGCCATCAAAACAACGAAGATACATCCCGTTCCCGCTCTTTTTGTTATATTTGATTTTTTTTGTCTTTTTTCATATAATAAGCCTCGAAAAAGAATAAAAGAATGCTATGGTACAATGGATAGAACGAGTATCAAAAATCGGATGCACTAGTTCCCGGGATTGGAACAATCCTATGCTCAATGCAAGGTGGCGAAAACCGGTAAGCGATACTCGTAGGAACGTTCCATCCATGGGTAAAAGGTGTCAAGTCGTGATAGCTAAGTGCATGCAGTGGTTAACTTGTACGCAGAGTCAAGGTCAAAAGTTGGCTTAAACATCGAGTCCAAATGAAGCCAGGCTAAAGGCCGGGATAAACAAGTAGCCAATATGCAATGCAAGTAATACAACTTAACGACACCGGGGAGCCTCTAGGGTAAAAGCCGTAAAAAATGATAGTGATGAAGAAGAAGAATGAAGCTTCAACACATAAGACATGGCGGGACTAAAGAGGACTCCCGAGCCTACATAAAACGCAAAGCATGGGCAACAAGTGATAACGAGGAACTAACTAGGAAGCCCATGTAAAGGAAGGCTCTACCATCAAGTCATGATTAAATAATCGGCGAGTGAAATGGGTGTAATACTCATGACTCGATGGGATCGACCCTATGGCAAGTGATCGGTATGGAGGCTAGTATGCAAGATGCAACGGAAAGTGATTTCCCTAACCTATATGCCGTTGAAGATCATATACACTGTCGTGACGAGTCGGTAATCATGGATCAAAAACCGAGAAAAATCTCAAAATCGTCAAAATGTACCCTCGAAAACATACCAAACTAGGCACTTCCAAGCATCCGAGTTATATAGCTTAAGATAGATCGAAAAAATAAGCATAAGGAATTTTTGCGAAAATTTTCAACTTTTTAGCCATAAATAGACAAATTACCTCATATTTGGTTCATTATTGCATTGCCGATTTGGAAAAGTGCTCCGGAGCAAAAAAACTTCTTTCGTCAAATCAGAACAACCGACTCGTCGAAACGCACCGAAATTTCAGGTAGGCTCCTCAATCATCCTTGCAAATCATTTTGTCCGCTTTAGAAATTAAAATTAAGTGAATTTTAGCTTTAAAACCCTTGCTAAAAAAATGCGGACTTGCGATACGCGGTTCATAATAGTGAAGTCGCGTATATACGCGATCGTGCAAAGAAAAAGTCGCGTATGCGCAGTCCGAAACTCAAAAAGCATGGCTAATGCATGATTAAATGAAATTTGACAGATGAAAATCTCTTGGAGAGAACGTGAGCATAGCGCAATTGATCAAGAGGTCATGCAAGATCGAGCAACAGCAAAAATATCCTTCGGAATCGCGGATTGTTCAAATTCTTCAAAATGCCAAATATGAAAAGCAATGTTCTGTTGCTAGAAATGCTCATGAATTACCGGGAACCGGATCGAGATTGCTTCATTATTGATCGTATGCCAATACGCATTGAAGTGGAAGACATATATTTCATTACTCGGACTCTCCCGGAGGGGGAGAACCGGTAGACTTGCACGTGAAGCCCCCGGGAGGGTTAACCGTGGAAGACTATGTCCACGTGTATTACGTAGAGGGTTCCAAAAAGGTTGGAACTCGGATTGTGATTAAAGATCCGAGGGATTTGCACATGAAAAACTCCTCCTTTTCACCATCGGCGGAGTGGCGCAGTCTCGCTCCCTACATCAGCGCCCAGACGCAAATGAGCATAGCGAAGAGAATGTTTGACTCATGTGTACGATTGGTGCACCGCCCTATTACCGAACATGAAGCAACGATCTGACCTCAATCCGCCAAGTAAAGACCAAACACTTTGGCTACGATACAATTTTGACAACATTCTTCTTTGAGAAGATACCGACGATTGAGACCCGCAGTCATCTCTACCATCGTAGCTCGCGGACCCAAGAATTGCCCATTGGGCGGACATGATGAATAGACTCGGGGGTAGTGAAGTACCCCCGGACCACGTGGGACGATGAGTTCTTCCCCTGTGGTGGGGAGAACAAATGATCACATTGGACGACTATCCCTATGCCGGGATGGACTTTCGTGAGATCCGGATCTAGTTCTTCCACCGTGCACATAGATGGGGCACAATCTGTAAGTTTGCAAAAATTTTTGACTTATATAATTTTTTTTGGATTTTTTTCAAATATGTATGAAAAATGAAAAAAAACATGTTTTTTGATTGGATTCATAATGACCGACAATTAAAAATGATCATGTTTCGTATGTTGGACCGCTCGACTCGAGGGTCTCCCCGCGCCACAAGCGTCGCAGTGGGCGAAGCTGAGACAAAGTGGGATTCGATCGAGACTCTCCGTGCCGTGCGCAGAAACTTGGAGGGACTAACCCGCCAAATACCTATGGTCGCTGGTGGAGGACCCGCCGGAAGCCATCCGGAGACGGGTGGTAGGAGTACCCCGAGACCGGGTTAGATTATTCCGCCGAGTTGCCACCGCAGCTACGTTCTATAGGAACACGACTTCCGGGGCGTGGACCCCGTGAGTAGACAAAGCATATTATGTATTAGATGACTGTATATTATTTTTTGAGACTGAACATGATGGGGCATAAGCCCAAGTTTTGTACGACTTTATGGATCCAAATTTTGTAAAGTTTTTGAACACTCCGATGATATATATACAATGATATTTGATGTGATGTGATAAATGTATCAAATGTATGATGTTTTTGATGATTAAAAATTTATTGTATGGAATGATTAATATGCCAATCCAATGCTTGATTAGCTAATGAGTCAGCAAACCAATTGTTAGCTCGAGGAATATGAATGAAAGTTAAAAATTGAAATGACCTTTGTAACAAACGTGCCCTCAAGAACAATGTAATAAAAATGGATCTCGTACTCCGATAAGTGTTGTTCAATCGCGACACCGCCACACGAGAGTCCAAGAAAACTACCAACGAATCAACACCCAAAGATATTGCCTCCGAGAGTAGATGAACAACTCGCAGTATTCGCTACATTATTGGAAGCAGGACCAATGCGTAACCCTCTTGATACTAACAAATGACCTGGGATGGATAATGAAGCACCCAAGCCGCGAAGCTAAGTTCCGGTGTGTCTACTAGCACCATCGACGAAACCAAAATGACTCATGACATCTAACACAACTCCGCCAAAGCGTATCAAAAACATCACCAACTCATCAAAGATCGAAAATCAACCAGATATGTACAAAGCAAAAAATACTATATACAAAAGCAACATGCCAGTGTCGAAGCCTAGGCATAATACTTCTTCAAATAGAGCCCATTTCGGGCTCCGCAACTCGTTCCCTTCGAAATCAACCAAGGTATATGCTCCTTTCTTAAGGACTTTTTTAACGATATAGGGGGCCATACCACATAGACTTAAACTTTCCCCGCCCCCAAGGCATCTTTTTCTTGGGCATAGACCAAAACAAGGTCACCTTCGAAAAGACCCTAGGCTTAACCGCCTTATCGTACCGAACTTTAACTCGGCTTTTATGCGCTTCATTCATCGTGGCGGCATCCCGACGCTCGTCATCGAGATGTTCCGTATGAAGAAGCCGTTCCGCCGTACTAGAAGTGTCGTGAAGAAGTTCAACAAATTAACTTAAGAGAAGGAATCTCGAATTCAATGGGAAATACGGATTCCACCCCGTGCACCAGCCGAAACGAAGTAAAGCCAGCTGTGCTTTACATCGATGTCCCGTATGCCCAAAGTGCGAGATATAGCATAATATGCCAGCTTGGATCTAGCTTTATCAATTGTCCTCTCGAAGAATTGTCTTCAAGGATTTATTCACGACTTCCACTTTCCCATTGGCTTGAGGATAATATGGAGATGAATGTACCCGTCGAAACCCAATTTGAGAGCCAACTCACCCATCATACTATTCTGAAAAATGACTTCCATGATCAAGGAAAATCTCTCTAGGAATACCAAAACGAGCAATAACTTGGTTGAAAAAGGAACAGAGCCACAGCCTCACCATCATTCCCAAAAGTAGGCATAGCCTCGACCCACTTCGTAAAGTAGTCTATCACATAAATAATGTACTTGTGACCTTAGCCGAAGGCGGGTTACAAGTAGTATAATCAATACCCCACTTTGTAAAGGGACAAACAAGAATGACTGGAAAAAGCAGAGATCGGATGAGCGCGCATTTTTTCGAGTATAGACTCGACACGGATGACACTTTTTGACCGATTCAATACAATCCTTGAAAATCGAGGGCCAAAAGTATCCAACACGCAAAATCTTTTGGGTCGTAGCAAGCCCGCATAAATGACCCCCACAAGCTCCACCGTGAGAATCATTGAGCACATGCCTCGCCTTCTTCGAGAGTTAAGCGGCGTCTTAGGATTGAATCAACCCCTCGACGGTATAAAGCATCACCAATAATCAACTAATTCTCGCCAAGTGACGCAGCCTACGACGCTCATCTTTCGAAAAAAGTAGAGGGAAATCTTGCAGTACCGGGAGATACACAATGATATCCCCGTACCAAGGATCCCCGTGAAGAGATAAGAAACAAGTGTTCATCCGGAAAGGACTCATCATAGATCATCTCTTCTCCATAGGGCAACTCGGAGATCAATTCCGCAAAACTAATGATTTATTGGATTTGCAGACATGAACTCGAGATCAAATTCCCGTAAAATCACAATCCATCTATTGTATTTGCCCCCAATCACTGCCCGCAGGACAAACCGAAATGGATTAGCAACACGCCAAAACATAAGTTTTGCGAAGAATAATGTAATGCCGGAGTTGCCGCATACAAAGATGAACCGCCGTCTAAGGCTAATTTTTTCTATCGTAGTGTATCGAAGTTCGAGTCCTACCACCCTCGACTCAAGGTAGTAAATAACATGCTCGCAAGAGCATCATCCTCCCGAACCCGAACCATACCAATGGTAGATTCTGTTGTTGCCGATACAAAAGAAAATCTCGCTATAATTAGGTGGACTCAAAAAGAAGGAGCAGAGGTCAATGCCTTTTTCAAAGCATCGAATGAGCGTTGAGCTGTAGTCGTCCCAAAGAAAAGGAACTCCTTTCTTCAGCAATCTCATATATCCCTTTGTAATTTCAGCATAATCGACGTATAAACCCTCCGAAGAAAATTAGACTTTCCTTGAATACTTTGAAGTCGACTGATGGAAGACGGGGAGGCAACCGAAGTATTGCCTCAACCTTGAAGGGATCTACCCTTATCCCTTCCCTAGACACAATGAATCCCAATAGCCGACCGGATGTAACCGCGAAAACGCACTTGTTCGGATTCAATCGAATCTTATAGAATCGACATCGTTCAAATATTTGCCGGAGGTGACCAGATGATCCATCCTCTTTCGAGAATGAGCAGCTAAATCATCTAAGTATGCCTTGATAATCTTTTTGATGTCGTGGAAGGCGTATGACATGGCCCAGCCGAAAGGTAGCCCCAGCGATTTTTAAGACCAAAAGGCATCTTCTTGTATGCAAACGTACTCCCAGGGACAAATAAAAGCAGCCTTATGTTGATCTTCGTGACGGATATTAATTTGATTATATCCGGGAGAAACCGTCCATGAAGGAGAAAAATCTCATTACCGGCATACTCGCCAATGATCTCGATCGATAAATGGTGTGGGGTAATTGTCTTTAGGACACGTTTTATTTAGGTCTCTCGAAATCGATGCACACTCGAATCGTTCCTTGCTTTTTTATCTACGGGAACGGGGTTTGAAACCCATTCGCCGTAGGAACGGTGGAAAATGAATCCCGCCCTTGCTAGCCTTTCTTCAACTTTAGCTTTGATAGTCGCCGCCTTCCTAGGATTGACCTGACGAAGTTTTTGCCTCGACCGGCTTAGCGTTTTTCATACGTCTTGATCTCATGTCGGACAATAGATGGGTCTATGCGTGCATTTCCTCATAAGACCAAGCGAATACATCCCTATACTCTTTAAAGAGCTCGTGTAAATTTGAACCTCTTCACTAGAACATTCAAACTTTCCAATGAAGACATTCTCGATAATATTGGGATCCCCTGGGAAATGTTCACCGTGATAGTAGGAGAAATCACAACCCATGTTCCCTTCAAAGATAAACCCGTGTTGGTGCTAAAGGGCTCAAGACTCGGGTGAACAGACTCAGGAGACTCGAGGACTTGGAAAACTAGTTTCAACTTCGCTCAAGTCAGCAGAAGTAAGACCGATGATGCAAATCATCCCACTCGTCTATCTATACCAGCTCATGGCTTCAGATGGCCTCTTCGATGGAAGAGTGGTATCAAGAAAATCCTCGCGTAAGAAGAACTAAGCGTCCAAGCCGGGAGCCACATCACCATCCAACTCTTCCCGGGTGAAAGAGGAGTCGGGATGGTTTCGCAGAGTCAACAATAGACCGATATGCAATCTCACTCGCAGAATCGGAAATGCCATTCCACCCACTTGACCTTCCGCTAATGTGGCAGTAGGGGAAGGTAAGGTCCAAGGGTCCGAAAAATAATGAGTTCGGAAGAACTCTCTTCGAAGAGGAGCCTTGGAGGATGAAATAGCATTAATATGAATCGTAGGAGGAGGAAGATCGAAAGTACCCATCAAGGAAGAATACATTCCAACTCCTAAATTCTCAACAGGCGCCTTAGTATTATCCAAATTTGGAACAAATGAGTCAGAAGACGCATTCGTGTCCCACAGGAGGACGAAATCCCAGCTTGATCCATCGTAACGATCCTCCCTTCGTGGGGGGAAACATACAATTCGAATAATGAGGATGCAATGGCATCCATCTCATAAATCCAATTTCTCCCCAACGAAGGTTGTAGTCCAAGGGCCGCATCCACTACCTCAACCTCTATATTGACAGCTTTGCCCCCAACACGTATGGGCAAAGCCAGGGCACTACCATGGGGTCTATGAGAATGACCATCGAACGCAAAGAAGAACAATGCTAGATGGAACAGCCTTTGGGAGATCCAAGTGTCTTCCAAGCATGCAGAGACATCACGCACGTGGAAGCACCCTCATCAACAACCGTTCGAAAGATGTTGCACTTCCGATACGACGATTTAATATGAAAAGCCATGTGATGAGGAAGTCTCTTCTTAAAATTAGTCATATCAAATGTAATCGAAGAGAATTTTTCGGATCAATAGCCCCAATGGCAAGAGCAAAGCATCACAGCCGAGTCGACAAGATTGGAGTACCTCTAAGCCGACATAGCACAAGGACTCGGGCCGATCTTCTACAATCGAGTAGTTCCGGGCAGCCCTCGCATTCGGATTAATCGTTGATCGCTTAGAAGATGCTTTGGGCATCCGAGGCATAGACTCAACAAGAGGCTTCGTAATGTGAAGCGGCTCGCAGCATCAGAACTTCCTTAGCTTTCGAAGACTCTTCTCCGCCATAATCACAGGATCTCGTAGCGATATCCGTGTGAGCACTCATCATAAAAATGTTCGATGGAATTTCCCCTTCCCGGGTGCCCCCCGCAGGAAGCCCCGTGATTTTGGTTCGCGCCAACAACTAATTGCCGCCCTTGGGGAAAAGGGTTTGTTAGCACAAACTGGGAACTAGAAGAACCCTCGCCGGGCTAACAAGCACCGAGCATCCCGAATTTTAGGGCAAAGGTGCGTGAGATGGTCTCTAGCACAGAGCTTGCATGGAAACTTCACTTTCTTTTTTCTCCTTTTGACCCTCACCAACACGCTCGTTGGTTTTATTTGCATTGCCATTCCCGTTCTTGCCCTTCTTCTTGTTATTTCGTCCCTTCTTCTTCCCATCGTATTGTTGATTTCCTTTGGGATCGAAGCTTGGACAACATTTATGGACAAAGACCGGGAAGGTGATGAATCAGACAGCACGACTGACTCGGCATGAGCAGATTGTAAAGACAACTCGTCGTAGCTGAGAAAGCGAGCCGTCGCACCACTATCGACCGATCCGACAAGCCCATCACCATGAGGACCGGGCTTAGTTTTCGATAAATCTAATTTGGAGCGAGAGCATTGGGCAAATATTTATAAAGGACCCCTGCATCGAGAATAGATCGCTTCCCAACCGCTCGGGCCCTAAAAATGGCCTCGCTCCTCGTAAAATACCCTGATAGGGATACATCTTTTGAAATGTCTCGATCGCAGAGATTTCGTAAACCATTCGAGAAGGAATTCTCCCGGAATATGAGCTTTAATAAGCCTCTTCCTTCTCCTCCATTCCCGAATGTGATCAGAAATGTGAGTTGCCTCATCCTCGCTTAAAATTAGCCAGGAGTTCGGTCCCAGACCTCATATCCGACATGCAACTCGAAAATGGTTTAGAAATGTGATAGCCAGTCTCCAAATGTAGCGAAACCCGCCTCGTTGAGCTCGATATACCATTTGGCAACGTTTCCAGCTAGGGGTGCGTTGAAATAATCTCAACCTAATCGAATCATCGATCGTGGAGTTCGAAGAACACCATAAGTGGAAAGTGGTGATGTGGTCACCGATCCTCTCCATTCTTACCTTCAAACTTTGGAATGTCTCGAAGGAAGTTTGGTCGAGACCGGAGGCCACCCCGACTATAATGAATCGCATCATTAGTCAATCTTCGACGTGATCTCGCAAGTTTAACGCTGCTTTAAAAGGTAAGCGAGGCGGAGCTCGAGGATTCCATCCTTGATGGGATGGATTCCCAACATTCGAAAAGAATACCCTGGATTTGATGAGGCACCAAAGTTGCCGTAAAGGACTCGTAGAAAAATGAGAAGAACCTCCTCCCCCACGCCCGAGTTACTAAGCCCGCACTAGCTCCCCGCTCGAAGTATTAAATGAAGAGGAGAGCCCCGATAGGGGTTCCGTGAATTAGACAGAGGAGAAAAGGTCCGATAAGCACTCGACGAAGGGAAAGAAGCATTCCCTCGATAACTCCGCATAAAACCGATTCCCTCGCCTCGTCAGTAGTGAATACAGGTGGTTCCATCCCGTAAAAGTAGTCAAACTTTGCCCCCTGCACTAAGGGTTGAAACTCGGGTCTCAAGAAGTAAACATAAAGGACCCTAAAGAAGGATTCGAACTAGGAATGTGTCCGAGCTCCGAAGGGGAACCCTTGAAACGAAGTCGATCCACTAGCCATGTTAGACATGGGCGTAGATCCATCTCAAGCAGCTGGAAAAGGAAAAAGAGGGATTCCCACCGGAGGGCATCCCCGAACAAAAAGGGACCGTAATGAGAAGCATGTGCCTCGGGGTGAAACTGTAGCCAAACATAGCAAAGACTAGAAGCAATCGAAGATGAAGCAATAGTGCCCCCCGCTTCCATCACGAAGGTGGAGTCCTAATGCCCGCAAAGCACTCACGTGCAGGTTGCGTTCCCGCCGTGGCCATCGAAAAGATAAGAATGATACGGAAGATCTTCCCTGTCTCTCCGACTTAGGTCCGATGTATTGAACAATGAACGGATAATCAGAGGAAGAGGAGATGGACTCGTAGCAGGAGGCTCGTGCACTTCTTCGATTTGAAAATCTTCTTCCCGAGGAAATAAAAATCGCGAGGTGAGCGGGAACGCTCCTCTTGGGACCAACACCGCGACCGCCCTATGAAACCTTCGCACCTCTGTGGAGGATCTCTCTCCACCGCGTCGATGCCGCGTGGTGGTAACCACTCGCTAAATCACTCCTATGCCTTCTCGAAGAAGGCTCGGACTCTCGGGAGATAACCCCCTGATTCTCCTCGATCGACGAGGCGCTCGATCACCCACTTTTATAGATTTTAAATTAGACTCAAAAAAGTGAAAAGCTAGGCAAGCTAGGAGCAAAGAGCACTCACTAAAATAAAAATCCCCCGAGATACAAAGTCACAAACAAACTCTCCAAGTATTTCCGCTCCGGGTGATGAGGACCGGACATCAAAATACAGAAAGCGAAATATAGGACCTCCCGAAAGCAGCCTCGGGATGATTAGGGCTCCCGGACCAACTAGCGAAGGTATCGAAACAGCTACGCCGACCTCCTAACGACAACCTTTTGCCGGCTCAAGCACCCAAGCTTCGCAAGGGCACCCCGTAAGTATCACGAAAAGTGATGCGACATCCGCCTCGTGCACCACGTGTATTCCTCCGCAGATCACCGTGTGGAACCTAGGAGTGGAAACTATGGGCACCAATCCGTATCGAAGCCGGCGAACAGCCTTGAGGTCGATTCAACCAATCGGAGAGGGGGTATCCCTCTTCTCACCCCTTCACTTCCTCGCGCTTGACTCTCCCCGGAGGAGAGCTTTCCTGGTCCACCTAATGGAGTTGGATTTCTCTCAATTAATCAACTTCTATGTTTTGTTTGAGCGGCCTTGGAGAGTTAACTCTCCACTCACCTATTCCAAGGCCCTACAACCTAGCTAGTTGGTGCATGACACTTAGAAAACTTGCTAGTTGATTTTAGATTAAATCGCATATTTTAATGGGTCGTTATGTTAAGTCACAAGGATATGGAGATGAAACTTATGGTGTTTTTGACGCAAAGAAATTAATAAAAACCTAACTACATGCAAATGCGCTTATTGTCTTTCGATGAAAAGCAATCTCTATACAGTGTTCTACGAGACTAAAAATTGTATTTTTCTTTTCAAATAGCAAACTCACACTCACAAAATCTATGAACGACTAAATGCTCGAAGTGCACCTAATGCAAATCACTACAAGCATGCAAATCCTAAGATGCAAAATCTTCTAAAGTAGAGTGAAATTTCCCTAAAAAATCCTTCAATTTTAACTCTTTTTGGTTGCTCTGTAAAGCTAGTTCTCAAATCAAGAACTCTTAATATGAAGACACCAAAAAAACGCTTAAAAAACAAGAAGAAGAAATCAATGACAACTCCTCCCCAAAAATCAAGCTAAAAAACCAAAAGCAAGAAACCTCACAAAAGCTTCAAAAGATATGGCAAAACGAAACAAAAATGCAACAACAAAAGCAAACAACAAGACAAAATGTTTTTTTAAGCCTTTGAAATGCAAAAACAAAAAGCAAAGCAAATGTTTTTTTGAGTTTTTTTAGTTTTATAAAGAGAGAGCTCGAAAAAGACCAAGCAAAAAACTATCAAAATCCAAACCAAACAAGACTCAATTTCAAGCACAAACTTCAACAATGCTCCAAACCTTATAAGGCTAACTAGTAGCAAGATCAATAAGAGCAAAAGAAGACAAGAAAACTCAACACTCACCCTAGAGGAATAGTGCAAACTCGTTGCAAACAAAAACTTCAAGAAGCAAGAAAAACTCTTCAAAAGTAGCAACAAGACCTAGCCTACCGAACTCAAGAAAACTAATAAAAAACGAGCAAAAATCATAATGCGAAGCACAACACAAAGATAGGAAAGAGTAAATGAGTTAGGCTCTCGCTTCGATAGCGTAACAACCAAGAATGCTCGAAAGCGATCTTGGTACTCAATCCGAAAGTGCCACACTGTAAACAACACTTTGCCAAAAAGACTAGTTTTCAATCAAACGAAAGAGAGAAAAGACCGAAACCATTTCATTCACAATCCAGAGAGTACAGAGACATCGTAGGAACATGTCTCCACAACCCAAAAAGGACCAAAAAGTAAAGAAACCCAAAAATTCAAAACTCGCCTAGTATACGCTATCATTTCACGCTTTAGCAACAAGCGTGCATACGCGATCGTGCTAAAGGAAACACGCGTATACGCGACTTCCTTTAGACAAACTTGCATGTATACGCGATCGTGTGCGTAAAAAAGCACGTATGTCAAGGTAAATAATGAAAAAAACAAAAGGATCAAGCCCGGATAAGAACCAGGACTTCGGATCGACCGAGAAATAGTAAACTAGACTCGCAAATGAAAGTTAAAACTCGCTTCGGCAACCTATCAAACAAATGAAACCACCCAACGTGGGAGTCACAAGAATGTGATCCCCAAAGGGAGTCGCCAGCTCTGCTTTCGGGGAAAATCACCCTAGAGGTTCGTTGGGTTACAACCTCCACGAGTAGGGGCATGCTACTTAAGAAGGACTCACACAACCATGCATGTTCGTAAAAACTAAATAGAGTAGATCGAGGAAGTTACCCGTAGGTCCTACGGTTGAAGCAGATCCCCACTGTGGTCCAAACTCCCTCAAAGAACCGTCCTTCCTTCTTAACCTCGAAAAACAAGAAGAAACAAGCACGTAAAGAACGGGTTGTACAAATATATATCTACTCTAAATGTTAGTGAAATCCATATAAAACATTAAATAGATCATAACGAATGCTTAAATAACAATTTTCTCATATATATGCTAGCACACTCAACACGTATATTTCGGGAACAAGATGGTACTTCGGATTATAAATAGCATGTACAAAAAGTAACGAGTGGAGAGATCACCCGAATCCTTCCACGATCTTCGAGCAGCACCATCGTCCGATCTCGTCCCGCCCTTGCCTCGCTAAGACTCCTTCCAAATCGGTGCATACGAGATGACATATAGGGAAATGAGCATCTCAAGGAAACAAGGGTTTCTCGTAATGAACTGGGAAAGTGCAGAGGCACGGGGAATCGACTTGGATAGGGAATACCAACAAGAGTATAATATAAATAAATTCTCTCTCTCCCTTAGGCCATGGACATGAGGGGCTTTTATACTCCCTCCAAGTAGTTTCAACAGCTTGGAAATAGTTGGCCACGTGCTAGGGTGGTTGAACTACCCGAGTAACCATCAACCCAGCCGAAAATAGGGAATTTTTATATATTTTTTAATCATTTTAATGGCATACGCGTGAAAAGTGCAGTAGACTCGCGCGTATACACGCGAAAAGTACGGGCATAGTCGCGTATGGGGATTTTTACACTGTTTTTAAGTGAATTTGTCCAAGTCTGTAGGAATGGGTGCCCAAAGCCATAAAAGCAATCATGAATCATATGAAGGTGAGAAATGATGCTATAACACACCCAAGCTTGTTTCGATTTTTAGCCAAGGTGGGTAGACTTTTTGGGTGCTCAGAAGACGCTGTGAAATTTGTATTTTAAATACCTCTGTTGTTGAATGGACTGTAAGGTACATTAGAAACAGTATGTAGTGGGAGCATGAGTGTAGCTCCTGTTATCACTCCACTAGATTCTCAAGGCTAGATAAGGAATCCCAACAGAGGTAACCACAGACCAAGCTTTTGACTTGATAGCTAGCCCTATCAATTCAAAGAGGGATCTCTCCAAAAGTTCATAACCAAGAGTTCTGGAGGAATTATGGTTTTTAGGCTATATATAGAGTGCAAGGTTTGTTTTTATTTGATTTGGTTGGGTTATCACTGGATGAAGAAATTAGGTCGAGGAAAGCTAGGTCAGGGAAAATGAGATAGGGTTGCAGGGATAAATGGAGAATAGTAGACATAAGGATGATCACTTAAAAATGATTGTGATGATATGATTTTGAGACTAAAGAGAAGCTATGAAGAGCACGGGAGATGTATTCTTCTTAGACAGAGGAAAATGGACAAACTATGATCAATTCCCCAAAACAGAGCATGCACAAGCATGTGTTATGATTATCAAAGTTGAAAGAGATCATACCATAGAGATGAAGTGAACATGAATAAAATGAATTATAACATATGAAACTGAAGAAAAGACAATGATAAACATCATACCACAAGTATCCCAAAAAATAGTTACAACTCCTCTTTATTAGCTGGCCAAACTGAGTACAATAGTTCCTTGATCATTAAGAAAACATACAAACTGATTCCAACCTTTTAAAATGAGTCAAAAATGACATTATAGAGGCCTAAAACAACCTCTTCCAACCTCAGGAGTCAAATCCCCATGTTCAGGAGCTGATCCACAATAATTTGAACTGATACCTAGAGTATAGGGAACTCTAAGTGACTCCTCCCTAAATACATTCAAACTGATTCATTATGACTCAATGATGACCTTTACCCAATGAATCTACCCCTCGGTAGCTTATCCTTGACATAATTACATTTAACATGATTAATTACATAATTAGAAACATGATTTCTTGAATAAAAGTCAAAATTTCAGAAAAAATTGGAAGAAATTAGCAAATTGGTCATTTGCGCCCTCCACTGTACATTTGCGCCCTGGCAGTGTTATTTGTGCCCTTCATGTTTAGGGCCAATTTTGACTGACCTACAGGTGTCCAAATAAGGCCAAAGATGGCTTTTTGGAAAGCCCTGCATGTCCTCTTTCTGAATATGCCTCAAGTTATGAAAATGAAGGTCATTTCCCCCCTCAAAATGTTATTCTCCCAAGACTGGTATTTGTGCAGCGCCTAGGTCAAAAAATGGGCAGAAAGGTGATTTTTTGATGTTTTTTTGAGCTTTTCACCTATCAAAACTGCAAACCAAGGCTAGAAACATGGTTTTCTGAGATGAATTAGTCATTATGAATCCAATGGTGCCTTTCTTCTCCTCAAAAAGTGCCCCAATTATTTGCGTAGTGCCTAGTGTGCTGCACAAATGCCCAATTTTCTGCTAAATAATTGCCTCAAAAAACACAAAGATATCCAGATTTTGACAAAAAGTTAGAAAATGCCTCAAAATTGTTGGAAAGGCTGAGGATGATTTTTCTAAACTTGGAGGAAAGCCTCAACAATGATTTCAACCTTTCTCTTCTCCTCCTTGGCCAAATCTTCAATTTTGGTATTGGCTCTTTTGAGCTTGGCCAATGCAAATTTCTCTTTTTGGGTATGGAGTTTGACCTTCTTCCTTAACATGTCATTATCTTTATTTCCCCTCTCTAACAGCTTTTCCAAGTGTTTATTGGCTCTATCAAGCCATGGATCTTTGTTCTCATTGATCTCTATGGAAATCTGCTCATTTAGGGTTAGCTGGTCAGCAAGCTCAACTTCCCTTTGTCTCTCTAGAGCTAGAGCTCTTTTCGGCCCTTTAGTTCTAGGTTACTTCCTTGGTACCTGTTCTTCTTCCTTATCAAGCAAACCATACTTCTCCACTGTTTCATCTAGCATAGCTTTGGCCTTTTGAGCCTCTCTTTGAGCAATGAAGTACTTAACCTCATAAATAACTTGCATGGTCTTCAAATTCTCATTTTCCTGCTCAAGAAAGCTTATAACATATATAGCCCTGTCAAGATTAGTTTTGAGCTCACTAATATTGGCATCATTACCTTTGATAGCAGCATTTGTGATTTTATCATTGTCATTCTCATCTAGTTCAACCAACTGAAATTCATGCTCAGTTTCATGATTGTCCTCCTCATCATGAATGACTGGCTCAATGACCTTCTCTTTACCTTTATCCACCTGCTGTGTTGATGTGGAAGGCATGGCCCCTTTCACTACAAGTGAAGTAAACACATGCCTATAGCCTCTCTGTTAGGTTTTTGGCAATGGCTCAACCTCAACCATACTAGCCCATTTAGGCTCAATGTCATCTATCCTGCTAGGTGACCCAAAATCATGATGAGATGGAAATGAAGGGTCATGATGAGATGGAGATGAAGGATCATGATAGATGGAGACGAAGGAAGTGAAGGGGACTGATCTAATGACAATGAGTGAGTCATGGGTTGAGATGATGAAGGGACACTTTGTGCATGCTGAATGGATAGATCAATGAAGATCTCACTGGCTATGAAGGTGCTCCATGCAATATTTAGTTGATTGAGATGGTGGAGGACTATGATTCTTATGAGGGAATGATGGAATAGGATTTTCATTTGTTTCTCATATCCCTTCTTCTGTGCAATGTATGCCATCTTCTCTATACTCCGGAAAAGATAATAGGGCATGTTAAGCATCCTTACCCTAGTGAAATGCATCAAGATCCAGATGTGATAGGAATAGAGCCTTGAAAATCTTCCTTCACATGAAAAATATCTCATTATAATATTCATCGTATGTGCATATCTTTCAAAGAGGTGTGAAAAAGGGAAGAACCTCTTTGTTTGATTTTGGTGTCTTGGTTTTAGGAAGAAGTAAAAATCACGTTTCTTCTATCTTCCTTTTTTGAACCATTTCTCCCCAACGTTAGGGATCCCTGTAGCATCTGAAATGATAATAGTAGATAAGGTAAAAGTGACCCCAACTAATTTAACTTG
Organism: Pinus albicaulis; assembly: GCA_034641835.2. Lineage (NCBI taxonomy): Eukaryota > Viridiplantae > Streptophyta > Pinopsida > Pinales > Pinaceae > Pinus > Pinus albicaulis. The sequence continues at coordinate 239,289,225 of CM076572.1, forward strand.
GTTGTCATGGAGTCCTGATATGAAAAATCTAGTTAGCATGGGGTGATGTTTAACCCAAGTCATAAAAACCAACATGTTTGAAGCATGTGACAGTCAATGGAGAGGCTAGAAGTTCCTTAGTGTTGGCAGGCTCAAGTCTAAGCACCCTTCCTCCTCTATGTGACCTTTTTATCTTTGTTTCTTCTCCTTAAGTGAATGATGTGTTTTCCTCTTCTGTTGCCATGGGGTTTTTGTTAAAACCATAGGTATTAGGGAAGGGAAATGGGAAAGGGAGATGGGAAAGGAAAACTTAGGGAGATTTTTGATAAGGATATGTGATATGGGGAGGGGATAAGGAATGAAAGAGTGATGGGAATTGGGATTTAGGAGCATAGGTCTAAAATAACATGTAGGGCTTAGGGTTTTAGGAATTAGTAACTTATTGATAGGGTTTATGATAACAAGGTTTAGGGAATGAATTTTAATAGTGTAGGGATGGTATTGAGTGTAAGGAAAATGGGATTTTGGCTTTCATGAGCGCAAGGGAAAAAAACTAGGGTTTCACTTCAAGAAGACACCAAATTACAACTTCAACATGAAAACATCAACACATATAACTTAAAAAGGTGATTTGTGATGGAAAATGCCTATTATTGGACTTCTAGAGGTGAATGACTGAGTGTAGGAGCTTTGAAGACAATTCTAATTACTTGGATGGTTTTCTAACCTTGCTGGTCATTTGCACACTCAACAACGTATTTGCACCCTAAACAAATGATTTGCACCCTGCTCAGCACATTTGCGCCATTTGTGCACTCTTGAACTAATTTTCACACTCCTAAACTGATTTGTGCCCTCCTGAACTGATTTGCGCCCTCAATAACTGATTTGTGCCATCAACAATGTATTTGCACCCTCAACAACTGATTTGTGCCCTGTTCAGTAAATTTGTGCCATCGACATCACATTTTTTCCCTCTTGAACTGATTTGCACCCTCCTAAACTAATTTGCGCCATCAACAACTGATTTGTGCCTTCGATTTCTTCTCCTTTTCCAATTTTTCTCAGGATTTGAATTTTTGGTCTCTTGGAGTGTTGAATTGATACTTGGAGGGGGAAAATGAGCTTTAATTGATGTCCTTTAGTGACAAATAGAAAAGTAAATTTGTATTTGAATTTGAAAACCCACTTTTCTAATGTATTTTTTCACTTTTCTGAAACATTTGTTGATTACCTTTTCATTTGATTTTTCTCTCTTGCAAGATGGAGTTGCTGGAGTTTGACACTTTTCTCTTTTAGTTTGGCATGTGTGTTTTGAGTTAGCAGCTAGGGATTGAAATTATTACATATAGAAAGCATAAAATTACATAAAAAACTGAAAATAAATTACATCTCTGTTTTCATATTAAAATAACATTTTGATATGAAAATCATAAAAATAAAAATTTAAAATTTAAAAATATCATATTTACATGTTGATAATATTTTGTAGATGAAAATGAAATGTTTATTGGGTCACTCTCACACGTTTTGTTGACTTTATTAAGATGAAATGGTGCATTTTTGGACCCTGAACATTTGAAACCTAATGACCTAATGGGATCTTGAATGACATGACTTCCATTATTGACTTCGAATGAGATAAGACATAGTCAAATGAGCTTTTCAACAGTGTTTTTATGCTCAACAAGGCATGAAGGTGGTCCAGCAAAGGATATTTTGAGGGAGAGTGAAATCTTATGACTAGGACTACCATCAATGAAGTAATTTTTAGCATGACCTAATGGAATGAAATAAAAATTTCAGAGTGGGACACCTAAAATGAGAATGAAAAGAGTGATTTTGATCACTGATGGAAGAATGCACATTCTTACACTAACATTGGCCTAATTGGGGATGTCAGCTCTAAAAGAGGTGTTAAGAACCACAGATCTCTGAATTTTTCAGATCAGTGCCTCTTTCATTGGGCCAATACGGTCAAAAAATAACTCCAATTGAAATGCAGGACTAAATACTGACAACTCAATGGAAGTACGTCATCGAGACTTGAGGGCTTCAAATCCTGATGAATACCACCTGCCTGCTGAAAACATATGTAAAATCATTTGAAATGATCCTTCCAGTGTAACCAGTCCAATAGATGGATACTTACTGAAATTCTGCTCTCATTTTCCTTGAGCAGGCAGAAAAAACAAAAACTAGGCCACTCCAAGTGTCCACTGAATATGTGCTTCTGGTATGTGAAAACAGGAAAATACATCTTCCTTGCTAACTGTAGCAGATCAGTAAAGGGATCTTCAAAAATCTGAAATGTTACCTTGTCTCGAGATCCAAAAAAATCACAATCACACTCTTCATTTTGATCTGAAAGAAAACTTGGTTGTTGATCCATAGGAGAGCATAGGGAAGTATTAATTTTTGCTATCTGAGTGTTGGCTGCAAATTCCTGAAGCGTGAGAAACTCTGACTCTATCACTCTCATGTTATCTCTCTTAGGCTCATACTCCTCAAATTCATATTCTAAATAATCTTTGAACATAAAAAATTCTTCAAGATTGTTAAAAAAGACAACCCTATCTTCTTCATGAAAGAAAACAATATATGTTAGTTGATCTCCTTGCAGAAAATCATCATCATACATTGGTTTACTCATAACAACTTCCTGAATGGCTTCATCAGTCTCATGACTATCATCATTTAAATCCAGACTTTCATTTTCAATAATGGAAGATGCTTCACTCACACATTCTTGACTGTGTGGACACTGTAAGAGCTGCATATCTACATTCACTTGGGCTGTAACATGATTTTTTAGGAGCTGATCTATTTCGTCATCAGACAAAGGAGAAAACTGGGTTTTAAAGCAAGTTACATTGATTTGGTGATTCTCATTTTCAAGATCAGGAATTGGCACTTTTATTTCCTGGTCCCAGTCTGTCTCATCTAAGGAGGGAGCTACTGATTCTTTTTGGTGATGAAAAGGGTTCTCATGCAAAGGCTCAAGGATATCTTCATCCAAGGAGGAAATGTTGATTCTTGTTGGGAAGAAAATTCATGAAGGGATTCTATGATTTCTTCATCTAGACACTCTTCATCCCCATACAAATTTTCAAGAAACTTAATGAAATTATCAGAGATCTCACAACAACTATCAATCATCGATAAGGAAGAATTGGAGATTTGATAATGCTGAAAGAAAATTGAATGAAAGTCCTTTAGAGAATATAAACTAGCAGATGGTAGACTCTCATACCATGATCTCATTTTTTCCTCCAAGGTAGCCATAAACATCTTCATCAGACAATATTCAGGAAACTCAATCTTTAGTCTTTGAATATGCAAATGAATTTTGACCAAATTCAAACTAGCATCTTCACCGTCTTGACCCTTAAACTTTGACAGTCCTAATTTCCAATATATACGAGGAATACGATTCGGAAAACTAGGAATATGAGCTTGATTCATAGGAGCATACCTTTGAGAAATCAAATCCATTTTTACAACAATGAGTTCACCAAGAATATCTTCAAACTACCGGTTCTCTAAAAGTGGATTTGCCATGAAAATTTTGAACCTTTGGATTTTTTGACACTGGAGTTGCCAGGTGAATGATGCAGCCTTCATATGCATCTGACCAATGTCCACCATCAGAAATAATATCTAAACTTTTCCATTATTTCCTAGGGAAGATATTGTACTTTATCTCTCTGGCAACAGTGCCAGAATGTTATCACTCTGCTAGATTCCCAAGGCTGAAGAAGGCATCCCAACAGAGGTAACCACAGACCAAGCTTTTGACTTGATAGCTAGCCCTATCAAGTTGGAGATAACTCTTTCCAAAAGGTAACAATGAGGAGGGCTGGAGGAATTAGGGTTTTTAGGCTAGATATAGAGTGCAGGGGTTGTTTTTATTTGATTTAGTTGGGTTATCACTGGATGAAGAAATTAGGTCAAGGAAAGCTAGGTCAGGGAAACTGAGATAGGGTTGTAGGGATCAATGGGGAAAGCTAGGAATAAGGCTTATCACTTAAATATGATTGTGATGAGATGATTTTGAGACTGAAGAGAAGCTAGAAGAGCATGAGAGATGTATTCTTCTTAGATAGAGGAAAATGGACAAACTATGATTAATTCCCCAAAACAGAGCATGAGCAAGCATGTGTTCTGATTATCAAAATTGAAAGGGATCATTCCATAGAGATGAAATGAACATGAATACAATACATTATAACATATGAATCTGAAGAAAAGACAATGATAAACATCATACAACAAGTATCCCAAAAAATAGCTGCAACTCCTCTTTATTAGCTTGCCAAACTAAGTACAATAGTTCCTTGATGAATAAGAAAACATACAAACTGATTCCAACATTTGAAAATGAGTAAAAAATGACATGATATACGCCTCAAAAAACCTCTCCCAAACTCAGGGGTCGAATCCCTAAGTTGAGGAGTTGATCCACAATAATTTGAACTGATACCTAGAGTATATGAAGCTCTAAGTGACTCCTCCCTAAATACATTCAAACTGATTCATTATGACTCAATGATGACTTTTACCCAATGAATCTACCCCTAGGTAACTTATCCTTGACATAATTACATTTACCATGATGAATTACATAATTAGAAACATGATTTCTTGAATAAAAGTCAAAATTTCAGAGAAATCAGAAAATTGGTCATTTGCACCCTCCATTGTGCATTTGTGCCCTGGTAGTGTCATTTGCGCCCTCCATGTTGAGGGCCACTTTTGGCTGACCTATAGGTGTCCAAATCAGGCCCAAGATGGCTTGTTGGAAATCCCTGCCTGCCTCAAATTCTGAAAATGAAGGTCATTTTCCCCCATCGAAAATTCATTCTCCCAAGACTGGTATTTGCGCAGTGCCTAGGTCAAAAAATAGGCAGAAAGGTGATTTTTTGATGTTTTTTTGAGCTTTTCACCTATATAAACTACAAACCAAGGCTAGAAACATGGTTTTCTAAGATGCATTAGTCATTAGGAATCCAATGGTGCCTTTCTTCTCCTCAAAATGTTCCCCAATTATTTGTGTAAAACCTAGGGCGTTGCGCAATGCCCAATTTTATGCTAAATAATTGCCTCATAAAACACAGAGATTTCCATATTTTGACAAAAATTTGGAAAATGCCTCAAAATCATTGGAAAGGCTAAGGATGATGTCTAAGCTTGGAGGGAAGCCTCAACAAGGATTTCCAACTTTTTCTTCTCCTCCTTGGTTAACTCTTTAATTTTGGCATTGACTCTTTTGAGCTTGGCCAATGCAAATTTCTCTTTTTGGGCATGCAGTTTGACCTTCTTCCTTAACAAGTCATTATCTTTGTTTTCCATCTCTAGCAGCTTTTCTGAAGTGTTGATTGGCTCTATCAAGCCATGGCTCTCTTTTCTCATTGATCTCTATGGAAAGCTACTCATTTAGGGTTAACTGGTGAGGAAGCTCAACTTCCCTTTGTATCTCTAGAGCTAGAGCTCTTTTCAACCCTCTAGTTCTAGGTTTTTGCCTTGGTACCTATTCTTCTTCCTTATCAAGTGAACCATACTTCTCCAATGTTTCATATAGCATGGCTTTGGCCTTTTGAGCCTCTCTTTAAGCAGTGAAGTACTTAACCTCATAAATGACCTACTTGGTCTTCAACTACTCATTTTCTTGCTCAAGAAATTTTATAACATATATAGCCCTGTCAAGATTATTTTGGAGCTCACTAATCTTGGCATCATTACCTTTCATAGTAGCATTTGTGATTTTATCATTGTCATCCTCATCTAGGTCAACCAACTGAAATTCATGCTCAGTTTCATGATTTTCCTCCTCATCATGAATGACTAGCACAATGACATTCTCTTTACCTTTATCCACCTATTGTGTTGATGTAGAAGGCATGGCCCCTTTCACTCCAAGTGAAGAAAACACATGCCTATAGCCTCTGGTATGTTTTTGGAAATGGCTCAACCTCAACCATACTATCCCACTTAGGCTCAATGTCATCTATCCTTCTAGGTGACCCAAAATCATGATGAGATGGAGATGAAGGGTCATGATGAGATGGAGATTAAGGAGGTGAAGGGGATTGATATGATGATAATGAGTGAGTCATGGGCTGAGATGATGAAGGGACATTTTGTGCATGTTGAATGGATGTCTCAATGAATATCTCATTGGCTATGAAGGTTCTCCATGCAATATTCAGTTGATTGAGATGGTGGAGGGCTATGATTTTTATGAGGGAATTATGGAATATGATTTTCATTTGCTGCTCATATCCCTTCTTCTGCGCAATGTATGCCATCTTATCTATACTTTGGAAAAGATAATAGGGCATGTTAAGCATCCTTACCCTAGTGAAATGCATCAAGAGCCGAATGTGATAGGAATAGAGCCTTGAAAATATGCCTTCACATGAAAAATATCTCACTATAATGTTCATCATAGGTGCATATCTATCTAAGAGGTGTGAAAAAAGGAAGAACCTCTTTGTTTGATTTTGGTGTCTTGGTTTTAGGAAGAAGTCAAAATCATGTTTCTTCAATCTTCCTTTCTTGAACCATTTATCCCCAACATTAGGGATCCTTGTAGCATCTTAAATGACAACAATAGATAAGGTAAAAGTGACCCCAACTAATTTAACTTCGTTGTCATGGAGTCCTGATATGAACATTATAGTTAGCATGGGGTGATGTTTAACCTTCTAAATTTTCTCACAAAAGTCATAACAACCAACATGTTTGAACCATGCATTACAAGGAAAAGACCCTCTAGTAGATGTTTTTGAGGAACCCCTTATAAAAATACCCCAGACATTTGTTTCTAGCGGAGGTTACTAGAGGAGGTTGGCAGGCGGAGGTTTTTGCGGATGTATTTCATTCGGTGAGCTTATCACCGTAAAATGCACCAGTGCGTTCAACAAGAGAAAGCACCGGTGCACACAAAACATTGGCACACCAGACACCGTGCGCTCCGTACACACCCACCCAGTGCGTTGTATTACTGTAGCACACCGGTTCTTTACAACACTTCCGCACCGGTGCCTCATAAAAAGCGCTCAAAAACAGAAACCGCCCGGTGCGGAATGAAGCAAACGCACCACTACGCCCATAAAACCCCGCGCACCGGAACAGGGTTAAATAAAAAAAATTACGGCCAGAAAACCACATAAAACATTGGCACATCGGACAACGTGCACTCCATACACACTTTCCCGGTGCATTGTATTACTGTAGCGCACCGGTTCTGTGCAACATTTCCACACCGGTGCCTCAAAAAAAGTGCTAGAAAAAAGAGACCACCCGGTGCGGAATAAAGCAAACGCACCAGTGTGCCCATAAAACCCTGCGCACTAGAACAGGGTTAAATAAAAAAAAAATTATGGCCAAAAAACCGCACAAAACATTGGCACACTGGACACTGTGCACTCCATGCACACCCGCCTAGTGCGTTGTATTATTGTAGTGCACTGGTTCTTTACAACACTTCCACACCGCTGCCTCATAAAAAGCGCGCGAAAATAGAAACCGCCCGGTGCAGAATGAAGCAAACGCACCGGTGCGCCCATAAAACCCCGCGCACAAGAACATGGTTAAATATAAAAAAATTACGGCCAAAAAACCACATTTCTAACTTTTTTCAATGCTCCAGAGCTCTCAAGAACTGGTGAAATTTATCCTTTTCTGAGCTGCCTTGACATTGGTGCTCCAATTGCACTGCTGCTGTGCATTGCCCACCAATCTCCAGCTTGAATTTTGCAAAATGGTGGAAAATCTTTCTTTCGCAAATTCTACAACGAATATGCCTCCTCGACGGCCAAATGTACAGGTATTTTTCTTGTTTTTCCATCATTAAGCCTTTTAGTGGATTCTAATTTAAAATAACCTTAAAATTAACCATTTAAAAGAAAAAAAAAATTTTCGCGCGGTGCACTTGAGCCATTCGGCTCGCACTGGTTTGTGGTGCTGCTTGTAAATTTACAGGCCGCACCGAAACCAGTGCTAACGGTATTCGCACCAGTTCTGAGGCAGTGCTGATAGGCGCACCGTTTATTATTATTATTTTTTAAAAAGTGTGGTGTGGTCGTTTACCAGGCCGCACCATTGACAATGTGGAATAGCGGCAACATGATGCGTTGACTCAATTATCTGCCCCGGGGTGGGTAATGTTGTTAGTGCGTCGCATACCGCATTTTGACAAGGTCAACAGTTCGACTTGGTAAACTGGTGCTAATGGTATCTGCACCATTTCTAGGGTGGTACCGAACTTGCACCATGTTACATTAATTTTTTTTTAAATTGCGGTGCGGTCAGTTACCTGGCCGCACCGTTGACCTAGTGGAATAGCGACGACGTGGTGCGTTGACCAAAATAGCCGCCCCGGGACAACTATTTTTTTCAGTGCATGACTTTTCGTATTTAGCTTGGGTCAACGGTGCGGCCTTGTAAAATACCACACCGTTCACTATGTAATGATGGCAGGAGGTCAATCCGCTGAATTAACTATATGCCCCGGGGCGTAGAGTTTAGTCAGCGCAACGCCCTCCTGACACCATACATAGTGAACGATGTGCTACAAATTTTTCTGGAGCACTGCCCCCGGTGTGTTCCATAGAAATATGCACCGGTATCGGTGCATGACCGTGTTTTTGGCGCACCAAATGTTTTAAAAAATTTATGTATGTATATTTATAAATACATGTCTCATTTAATAAAAAAATTGTGTTTAATATTTCAATCATTTAGAGACGTGAAAGGAGAGAAGACGGGGAACAAAAACAACAACAGGTGGAGCAGTATAACATGGTTCGCCTGTGGGGGGCACGAGAGAGGGAGAGAGATGCGTACCCTCGCCCTATTACAACAGCTACGCAGGGGATCCTAAGGCAGGTAGGCCTCCTCAAGTTCTATGAGGAGGCTACTTCCCTAAAGGGCCATGGTTTTTTTTTGAGACATCTTATCTGAAGGTGGAATGCCCACCGATAGGCTTTCCGGGTTGGTATCAACCAGTGGTACATGCCCACTGAGGAGGATATATATTTCATTACAGGGCTATCGAGGAGATGGGTGGATTTTCCCTTGTACCCAGAGTTTCCAGCTGGCTGTGTAGCAGGGAATCAGTTAGTTTACTCCCAGAGATACATTGGAGCAAATGTATTGTATCCTACAGAGTTGCAGGTTGCTAGAGGTCAGTTACATATTGGTGCATTTGGTAGTGAGGAGGTACAATGTCTCTCACTTATCATTTCAACCATTTCACACAACACCAGTGACGGGCAACGCATTAGTTGCTCACTTCTATATTATGTAGATTATTTAGTATAGGAGCCACGACTTATCAGGTGGTCTGCCATTTTTTTGCGGCCGTTTTGTATAACCTTAGATAGATTTCATGCTCATGCACAAGGGAGGGTCAACTTCCCTTTTGCTTCAGAGCTTTTTTGTTTATTTTTTGAGAGGTTTCCAAAGACGAGGCCTACTTTTTTTCGACAGCCTTGTAGGCCGATATTTGAGGCACGTATGCACATGTGGGGGTAGATGATGCCCAAGAGGAACACGACACTGTTTCTAGCGAGGATATCACATGATGCACTGGAGTTTCTAGCCAGTGTTGATGAGCATCACTTCATTATGGTCCCCTGTCCTTATGCGGGTTTGGATTGGTGAGGGTGTGCCAACATCCTCTTCACAGTTGATGAGTCGCCAAATGATAGAGGTAATATTACTGTTTTATTTAAATTTATTCTAGTATGTTCTTTAACATGTTTTTATTAAATTGTGTAATGAAATTGTCTAATTATTGTTGTGTACTTGCATATATTTTGTAGACATTGGCTCTTTTGATGGCGAGGACATGCCGACACCACCAAATGATTCAAGTGTGGATCTTGATGAAAATCAGGGCATGCCAGATGCCGAGGATCATCAGGAGGCCAGTGTAGAGAGACTTGCTCCTGCTGGTGCGCCGGTACCACCTTTTGCTAGGCGCGATCGACTTGATGCTAGATAGAGGATGGAGTTGGGTGACAAACTCACTGCATTGATTGTTGAGGCGGGCATCAGGCCCACTCATTACAGAGACATACATGCCGATGATAGGCTATTAAAGATGAGGAGAGGCATGTCATGTGACATGTACATCCTGATGCAGCATGTCATAGGAGCTACGACAACTATTACACGACTGAGGAGGACTGTTTCACGTTATAGGCGTGGTCGAGATGCAGCACATGATCGAAAATCTGCGAGCAGCAACTCATCATCTCATGATCATTGACGTCGCATTGTGCCAGATGAGCAGCCTCCACTAGTATCTAGTAGCAGTTGTCATGGAGATGAGGCTGGACCATCGACCACGTCCAGTCAGCAGCATGCAACATCCATCAGTACTCATGATCATGAGCAGGTTGGACCATCGACCGTCGAGGTTGCACCATTGACTAAGCAGGCCTCCACTAGTACTTCTATTGATGTTGTACTACCACCAGCTGATCCATTAAATTTATATTACAGTTGTATATTTTTAACATTATTCAATTATATATGTGTGTGTGTGTGTGTGTGTGTGTGTGTGTGGCCCATGTATTTTATGTTCATGTTGCAATTGTACTTAATTTACATGTTGGTGATCATCATGATGTGTATATTGTTAGGTCATGTTAGATATGTTCATTTAATGTGCAACTTACAGATAGATGTGTATGTGATAGCATGAGTTATTTGACATGAGATGTATATTTGATGTTTGTGTTGTGATGATGTTAATATATAATGTTAATTGTGTTTTGTTAGATGATCATGATCACAATGATGTTACGATTTTGAATGTGTTTTTTAGTCAAATATGATGTTTGTATGATGGTTATCATGAACGTGATGTTTATTAATTAAGTTAAAATTAAATGTTCATGATATTGTAAAATTGTAATATTTGTAATTCTAATTGTATGTAAAATTCTAAAATTGTAATTGTACGTGAAATTGTAAAATTGTAATTGTCATTGTATGTAAAATATTTGTAAAATTTTAATTGTATTACTGTGAATTGATTGTAATTGTAAAATTGTAATTATATGTAAAATTCTAAAATTGTAATTGTAATTGTATGTGAAATTGTAAAATTGTAATTGTAATTGTATGTAAAATATTTGTAAAATTTTAATTGTATTAATGTGAAATGATTTTATTAAAACTTTTAAATTTGCAAATTTTAAATAATTGTAAAATAATAAATCTAGAATAATATGAATTATTGTAACATAATAAAGTTTAGAAAATAATGCAAATAAATTCATATACTTTAGAATTATCATTATTTTGTTATGATCTTAGATACAAAAAAAAAGAACTAATTTATACAGTACGCCATTATTTTTGAGATCAACATAATTGAAAATTATCAAGTGAATTATTGATTTTAACATTAACACAATGAAAATTACCAATTAATTCAAAATACATATTATATTAATATTTCGAAAAACCCATCTTAAAAAGTATAAATATTGATGAAATAACACATGTACCATATCACTCTCGGTTCTCATGATCACCCTCATTATCTTCCAGCTTGCATGGCATGATAACACTATTGTTCTCAAAAATATGTTTTGATCTAGGGTCATGTTTCTATACGAACCACCAATCCCTATCCAACACATCTGGGTAAAAAAACACCCGTTTGCAATGTTTAGGGAAAACATAGGGCTCCTTAGCTTCATCCCACATCTTTCTAGAGTTTATACATATCAGCCTACTATTGTGATCTTCCTTTACATTATTCCGATAAAATGTGTCCCATCACTTGCACCTAAAAATAACACATTGGAAAGAAGAGAATTCCACTTCAATGATCTCTTGTATCTTTCTGACGTAACCTAACGTCCCTCATACTAGGTTTTGATCATGGTGGCTAGATTGACTAGATTGATCGAACTCGACTTCTACTCCACAGCCTTGTGTGATGTTTCCAGCATCGACATTTTTTGTGCGAAAATGGTGTCCATATGCCCACATATATGGGAACAAATGCACCTATTATAAAAAAGTTAAAAAAATCATAGTGTCATGTGTCTTATAATACCCAAAAATTAAAATATGAAATATAGATGTCTTATAAGTTTCAAATTTACATATCAATTAAAAATATTATTACCGAGTTGCTGTACGCAATCCCTACGTTTAGCGCATCCTCTTCAGCACGCAGGTAACGACCGGTAGCATCGTATTTCTCTCTGACTTGGTCAACAACCAAACTATTGGGGCATATTTTTGGCATATTTTCTTTTAAATGATCGGGATAAGGAACACTTCTACCATTCAAACGTTTGAATTCTTTCCCGTCACTATCCCATTTCATCCTCTTTTGTTTGTACAATGCGACCCACTGTTGTGTCGCTTCAGAATTGTAAAGAATGAATTTATTGATTACTTCAATTTCTGCATTCGCTGATGAAATCAAAACAACATTATATAGTACTTAGAGATCAAAATATACATTATGTCGAAGTTCAACATGAATATTAATTAATTTTTGTAAATTTGAAAAATTATAAGTTGCTTACTCTTTATCAAGAGCTTTTTTCTACTTGTTTGGAGCAACTCCCCTTCTCTTTTGTCTTCATCCCTTTTATCGTCCCAAATCACCGCACCTAGTCTATTGTCGATCTGCTTGATGTACTCACTGGCATAATAGAAATACTCATACGATATGTACGCCTCTACCATAGACCCCTCAGGTTTTTCCCTTTGTTGAACAAAACCTTTCAATTTCTTCATGTACCTCTCTAAGAAGAACATCCAACGAAAAGAAACCACCCCAACTAATTCAACCTCATCTACTATGTGGATTATAAGATGAGCCTGTAAGTCCATGAAACTCGTCGGCAGTTCCTTCTCAAACATACAAACAATCTCAACTATCTCTTGACTCCACCGTGGAATGCTAGCCACATGAATCTCCTTTGACGTGATCGAACATAAAATGCAGATAATTTAGATATGGCACATCCTAGGTCTTGAGGAAATTCATGTTTCACACACCCACGCACAAACAAAGGATAATGACACTGCAAAGTTATAAACAAGTGCAATAATATACAAAATTAGTTATGTTTTATGATCCCCGCATGGGATAAAATTTATTAATATAACAAATAATAAAATCATGATTTTGACATTATACATACTCTTAGAAGATTCAAACGGTCATGCGATTTCAACCCCGAAAAATGGTCATCCATGGTGAAGCAACGCCGTAGTGAAGACTCGTATGAAGTTGGCACCCTCACACCCATTATAACTTCCTTTGCCAAAGAAATATCATCTTTTTTTAAGATCCATGGGACATCACATTCTTTGGAAAACCATGAATTAGAGGGACCAACACCTGCCTCTGATCCTGTAATTTATAATCATCTTGGCCAATGTTTCTTTTTAGTTTTTGAAGTAATAAGATCTTTCCTAATAGCCAATGTGTCACTTTGTTTCGATGATATGTGCCTCCATAAAGAAGATGAAACATTTTTAAATATATGTATGGGATCTAATAAGTGGGTAATATTGAGATGCTCCCAATATGGGAGGTTATAAGAGATAGGTTTCCTTTTCATCAAAGAAATATATATCATCGAACATAGGCTCCCCATTTGAATCGAACATTTCTATGAAATCCTTCTCCTTCTCTCTCTCATATTCTCTAAGACATTCAACTGGTGTCATTATTGGAGGCCTTTGGGTTCTCTCTCATTTACCATTGAAAGCGAATGCTGCTCTTCTGGTAGGAATACCCTGTAGAAATCATACACTTGCTTTCATAGGTCCTTGGACCATCTAGCTTTCAGAGAAGGTCCACAACATTTACATCCAAAATACCCTTTTGTTACAAGACCTGCAAGATTATATTTGTATACATTAATTAATATTCATGGCACGTTAAAGAATATCATGAATATCAAAACAAATATTACAACGAATTAAATAACTAATATATGAAAGAATATTGTTACGTATATAAAAAAATCAATAAATTAAACATGTAATTTACCAGAGCAAACTCCTAAGCCTGGATAATATTGTGTCGTGTAAGCACATATGCCATACAATGTAAAACTCCTCTCTGCTGCGATGGGTCTTGATACATCGTATACATTTATCCCATCCCATAATTCCTTCAATTCATCTACCATTGGTTATAAGTAGACATCCATATTCTTCACTTGCCTTCTACCAGGGACTATGAGAGCCAACATAAGATGTTCATTCTTCATGGACAACCATGGGGGGATATTGTTATTGATCACTACTACAGGCCAAACTGAATAGTTGGTGTTTTGCAGGGAATATGGGTTGACGCCATCCATGGCTATGCTGAGTCGTAGACTTCATACTTCATCCTTGAATTTTTCAGGCCATGTATCCTCTATATGCTTCATGGCTATTGAATCAGTTGGGATTCGCATAACTCCCAACTAACTTCTGTGTGAGGCATGCCATCCTTGCAACATAGCTAATTCTTTGCAACGAAAGAGCCTTTGAATCCTTGGTATTATAGGCATGCGCCTCAATATGTATAAATTTTAATAACTGTTAAATTATTCACTGAGATTATCCTGATCACACACTATTTGAGCTTCATGCATAATACATAACCTCTTCTACTATTGATCATTAATTGCGGAAATATAAACAATCGCATGCGCACATCAAAACCATAAACAATCACACATATAAACACATTGTTTATGGGAAAGATTAAAGTTGAAAACCCCCAAATATCTGAATATTATAATGATAGAGATCATGTAACAATCATTGTAAAAACTCCTCACAAGCTCTCAGTACAATCTCCAATTGTTACACACTACACAAGCTCAGATCTAGCAAAACACATGCTCCAATCTGCTCCACCTGTTAGCCTGCCTCTACTGCACAATCCAAGATGAATAATGGCCCTGACTGAGTTCAAATCCACCTGGTGTGTATTGCACAATCCTCATTGGAATCTCCATCAATGTGTGGTGCAAACTCATGCACCAGTATAGTCACTACTAATAGTCACACTGCTCTTTCACCTACCTCTTCACTGGTCTCCACTGAAACTGTCCATGCACTGAAGTTAACTGATGTATTCTTTAGTTTATTTATGAGTTAATAATTAGTGAATTAATTAATAATTAATTCACACCACTCTCACTAGTGTATCAATCAGTTAGACTAGATACAACTAGCTCAACTATGTTTAACTGAGTTAAACTGAATACAACTCCACTAACTTCCTCAATCAACTCCACCAAACTCTGTCACCTGAGTTCTAACTGAAGTCTCCATGCAATAGCTCCACTTGACCCTCAGGAATAGCGTAATTCCTTCTGTCAGCTCCTGTGCCACATCTGTGCACTTAACTGAAGTGCTCCAAGAGAATAAGATAATGTTTATAGTCCAAATATTATTAAGAGCTAATAATATTCGACATATCTATTTTTAGACTGGCAATCTAAAAATAGATTCCGCCCGATATGTCTAAAAATAGAAGTCCATCTATTTTTCCAACTTGACCAACCATCCACAAATAGCATCCTGCAACTCATAGAATATGATCGACATGTCTAAAAATAGACATAGTCTAAAAATAGACTTTGCGCCAAAAATAGCCTGCGGGCCCACTTAGTGAAGGCGACTTCTTTCCACTAAGCTCATCATCTTGTTGCATTCTCAACACAATATCTTAAAAGGAGGACCAGTATGTGATTTACCCGTCTTTCTTGATTTATCATACCTATCATGCCCACATTTTGGACACATATCTTTGTCTGCATATTCTCCTCTATATAGTATACAATCATTTGGACATGCATGATATGATATGTACTCAACACCCAACATTTTCAACAATTTCTTTGCCTCTTCGCAGCTACCAGGCAAGACATTATCACTCGGAAGAACCTTATATTTGAATAACCTGTAGTTGGTGATCATGGAAAAATATATTAATAAATGTACATTAGTGTCGATATAATTATTAACGTTCATAATATTTACCATTTTTAATGTTCATTATAGTGTACTGATTATATTTCAAATTTATATAAGGGAGTACTTTATGGTAACTTACCTCAAAAGTTTCGAGAAACATGCATTCAACAAGCCAAAATTTTCTTTCAAATTGTATAGTAACATCATTGTCCCCAACTGGGTAGAATTTTACTAATCTCCAGGTCCAAAGAGAGTGGCAGTGGAAGCAAATTTAAGGCTTTCGAAAAAGGTGTCAACGATATGAGCATCATCCCCTAGCAAATCATCATTTTGGAATGCATCTAACAACATTTTCTCCATGGTAGTCGTATCCCTTAAGTAATCATCCATACCAACCTCTATTTGATTTCGTCCATTTCCAGCTTGTGAAGAACAACTATTGTTGTAGTCATTCCTAATTGGTGAATCTGGACGTAGCGGGAATTGAATCAGTGGTTGATTCAACCATTCTTAGTATTGTTCCTCTCGAATTTTTTCTCTTAATTCAATATTCTCTCGATTTGACATTGTTGTGGGGTGCAACGGAAGATGGTAGGTAGGTCGTTCATCATCACTAGAATCCTAATAATTTAAAAAAAAAAATTGAACATGATTAGTACAAAATATATGATATCAATTAGTAACCACATTGAAAATATTACATGATTATAAATTGGTTTGACGTTGAAATAATTACATATTAATCAATATATATACCAAAAAATTCTAATTATTACCATCACTGTCCTGTGATTGTGGCTAGAAGACGCAATATTGTTACAATTGGCAGGGTGAAGCGGCTGTCCATTTTCATCTACCAAAAGCGCCTTGCAGTATGCAGCTCCTGATAAGAACTTCTGACGTTTTGGAGCAGTTTGAATATTTTGTGCATTTGAACTCGATGTTGAATCTGCATGGACCTGCAAATTTGTATACATTATAAATTTAATTAAGCTGTGCATGATTGAATGCATGGATAAAAAACTTAAATTCAATTAGATAGTGAAAATACAAATAAAAAAAGAAGTAAATATTATGTCTGGAAATGGATAGGGAGAACTCTGTGATGGACTTTGAGAAATATTATGGAATGAGCTGGATTTTGAAGAATTGTCCATTCAATATAATTATGATATTTTCTCCCCGCATTTGAGCAAAACAACAATAAATTTTGGTGCACACACCTAAAAGTAATTTCGGTGCCTAATGTACAGATCACCGCATCGGTGCGTTTTTGGTAATGCACACTAGTGCCCTTTTATACACAGACGCACTGGTGCAGTTTGATTAAGGGGTGCACCAGTGACGAATAACCACAAATAAAAAAAGTGCAACTCTATTTTCTTTAAGTGAAAAAAAGCGGTAAATTGAAAAATGGGCGGAAAAATATTTTCGAAAATCTAATTTCATAAAAAATTTCTTTAAATACTAAACACTTTTCATTATTTCACTATTTTTGCAAAAAATTTCAGCCATAGATTTGCAGGAGACATACTTGGAGCAAACAAAGCACGAGATCACTGTGGAGCAGGGAAATACGTTTGAATAGAAGTATTCAGACAATCATAATTCCAAACCTCTGGTGATTCAAACCCTATAGCATAGAATTTCAAATGATCTCGTGAATAAAGTTTATTGTTTTTTTTATGCAGTAAAAGAAAAAAATCAAAGTTTATTGTTTTTTTACTTTTTCTGCAGCAAAAGAACAAAATCAAAGTTTATTGTTTTTTTACTTTTTCTGTAGTTTTCAGAAACAAAATAAAAAAAATCCATTTTTAGAAAGAAACCTTAGATTATTTTTGTTTCTGCCCTTTCTTCTCCCTAAGGTTTGTATTGCTAAATATAGGCATAAGACATCCAACCCATGGGACGACTTACATAGTCGGATCCCAATCCATGTCGGCCCTTCCGTGAATTTAAATATATATATATATATATATATATATATATATATATATATATATATATATATATATATATATATATTTTTTTTTTTCCTCGGTGCGCCCGACGTAACCTAGTGCACTGGTGCGCTGTATTATACTAGTACACCGCGAAAGTACGATGATAAGAAATTAAAAAAATAAAATAATTTTTTTATCAGTACGCCATATGTAAAATATGGCACCGGTTCGCCATTTCATTATGGCACACCGCAAATGTGCTGTTTTGCATAAAAAAATCCATTTTAGAAACAAACCCTACATTCTTTTTGTTTCTGCCCTTTCTTCTCCTTCTCTCTGTGATTTCAGAATTAGGGATTTTCAATATATATTTATAGGGGTTGTATTTCTAAATATAAGCCTAATAAATCCAACCCACAGGATGACTTGCATAGTCGGATCCCAATCCATGTCGGCCCTTGTGTAAATTAAATTTTTTTTTTCATCGGTGTGCCCTGCGTAACCTATCGCACCGGTGCGCTATATTATCCCAGCGCACCGCGAAAGTACTGTGAAAAAAATTAAAAAATATATATATATTTTTTTCTTAGTGCACCATATGTAAAATATGCCACCGGTGCGCTATTTCATTATGGCGCATTGCGAACGTTCTGTTTTGCAAAAAAAAAAAAAATCCATTTTAGAAACAAACCTTACATTCTTTTTGTTTCTACCCTTTCTTCTCCCTCTTTCTATGATTTCAGAATTAGGGTTTTTCAATTTATATTTATAGGGTTTGTATTGCTAAATATAGGCCTAAGACATCCAATCGATGAGACAATTTTCATAGTTGGATCCCAATCCATGTCGGCCCTTGCGTGAATTTAAATTTTTTCTTTTCATCGGTGTGCATGGCGTAACCTAGCGCACCGGTGCTCTGTATTCTATAGGCGCACTGCAAAAGTACTCTGATAATTTTTTTTTTTTTTTTTTTTTTTAAATCAGTGCGCCATATGTAAAATATGGCACTGGTTTATGCTACAAAAACTAACACTGGACGATTTTTATTATTTTATCTGTGTTAATCGGCGTGGTGGTTGACATGTAATGCACTGGTGCTCCTTGTTGACATAGAACACCGTACGATATATTATACTATTTGTGTGGTGCGTTTATAAGACCCCCACGCACCGACGTCAGTGTATACACCATGAATGGCGCAACGGTTTCTTGAGATTTTTTTTTTCCCTGAAAAGTTGACAATTTATTTATAAATATATTAATGAATTATATGGTACATGTTTGATATTGATAAAGAAATGACTGAAAAGAGATCAACTAACAAAAATGTTGATAACACATCAAGAAAAGCAAAAAAAGACAAGTTCTTTGTAAATTATTTACAAAAAATAATATTTTTGAACTATATGTAAGTTAACTAATATGTATTTTTTACTGTATATCATGCAGAGCCACAAAATGATGAAGCTCGATAAGATTATTTTTGATCTAGGACCAGAAAAGCGTAAAAGCTTGATTGAAAAATTGCAAAAGGATGGATCGGGTGAATGAAAAAATACTATCGATCCAATATGAGTTTCTTTTTTTAATTTTCATTAATAATATAATTAAAATTATTAGATAACATGTGTCAAACAATCTATTAATTCACATATGTTTAATGTTCTACAGGGACCAACAACTCAAAAAAGGAATGTTGTTCTAAGAAAAGAAAAAAAATAGAACATGCAAATGAAAATGAATTTCTCCTTAGATCATCTGGAGTGGTGCTGGAGATTAACAAAAGGGGGAAAATCTTTTACAAAAGTTTGAGGAATCTAGTGGAACGAATGTATAGACGTTCTTTCCACGTACAATACAAAAACCAATCCAATGATTCCAAGAACCAAATTTTATCTAAACTACAGGAAAAGTTTCTAGAGAATTGGTCAATGAGACATGTCAAAGTTTTAATAGAAAAAACGTACAACAACAAAAAATAAGGAATGAAAAAGTAATATTCCTTTAAATGTTTGTCTAGAATTATTTATAAATATCACTTTTGTTATATTTACTTTTTATATATCAGTATAAAAATTAAATAGTTTATTGTCATGTTACATTTTCGAGAAGATTATGAAAATCTTAAAATATGAATGAGCTGATATCATAAATATGCTAGTAGGAATGTCCAAAAAGGTGTACAAGGAGATGGTCAAAGAAATGGACAAAATTGCATCACAGGAGGAGCCATCTCAACAATAATGTGCTTCAAATGTAATATGTAATCATTGAATTTTTTGATCATTATGTACAATAAATAAACAATTAGCATTAGATATTAATTTTCAAGTATTTTCTTGCAGAAAATAAAATAAAATGGAACCCATTCAACACATAAAATAGGAGGACAAGGAAGAAAAGGGTTGATATCTAAGTTTGTGAGTAATTGTTACTTCGTTATAACAACTTAACTAGATTTCATTTTTGTATTTTTTAAATTGTTTTACAAAAATCATCATTGAATGTCTTGAAACAGGTGCTAACGTACAAAGAAGAACCATCAGAAAAATTGATTGAAATTGGGTTAAATATGGGTTGTGAGTATATGTTGGCATATCAGAACTTAATTGTGGAATTTGTAAGCATCTATTGATCTTGTTTTACTTAGCTTCATCTATAATTAATAGAACAAAAAAATCTTTTATATTAAATATATGATTTGTTATGGGGTATAAAACTTGCAGGAAACAAAGTATGGAACTGCGCCAATAGATGAAATCTTGAAAAATGGCATGTTACATGGTTTTGAAAGAATGTGTATAGTTTATGATTCAATTGTGCAATGGTACGCCATTTATTTTCGATTTACATTGATTTATATTATTTAATATTGCAATTTTCATTATTCTCACCAATGTATATACACTCATCACAGTTTAATTTTATGTTTGTAGATGGAAGGTGAAGAAGAAGAAAACAATCAACACCGTGAACAAAACATTCCTGAAAATAACCTAAGTCATGGAAGTAGCTATAGCAGTGACAACAGTTCAAGCGAAGAATGATGATCACTATGTTTGGATATCAAAGTAAAGCGTTGTATTTTTTGAAATATTATCCTGTGAAATCAGACATTTTGTTTAATGTAATGGACATAGTGTCCCAATTGAAAGACAAAGGGATACCAATAACTGTCCCATTTTGTATGACAAAGACTGTCTTATATATATATATATATATATATATATAAATAATATGTTTTAATTTATTCTATTGCGTTCTCCATTGTCACTGTGAAATATAACACCACTGATTAAATTTATGGATGATTAAATATTACAATGAAGAGACGTGAAATTTGATGATATGATATAACAAATTAATCCAAACATCACATTAGAATGCACTAATAAAAATTTAATTCATATGAATGTTGTTATAATATATATATGTGTCGACTTTTGATGAATAATAAATTTTAAAAAATCACAATAATTATGATATGATATAACAAATTAATCCAAACATCACATTCAAATGCATTAATATGAATATTGTTATAAGATGTGGCAACTTTTGATGAATAATGAATTTGAAAAAATTACAATAATTGCACTGTCACAGGTCGATGTTTCTAAATAATAAAAAATGAACACTGGCACGTGTTAGTTACTGTACACCTGTGAGTCTATATTCTGAAGCGCACCGGTGCATTTCTAGGACCTTTGGGCACCGCACAAATACTGATACCAATTATAAATCTTGGTGCGTTTGTGTGATACTGCACACCGGTGTGTTTCTACGACCTCTGGGCACCACACAAATACCGATACCAATTATAAATCTCGGTGCATTTGTGTGATACTACGCACCGGTGCGTTTATGTGTCTATACGCACCGGTGCATTTGTAAGACCTATGGGCACTGCACGAATAATGATACCAATTTTAAATCTCGGTGGGTTTGTATTATACTACGCACCAGTCGTTTATGTGTCTATACGCATCGGTGTATTTGTATGACCTATGGGTACCGTACAAATAATGATACTAATTATAAATCTTGGTGCATATGTGTGATACTGTGCACCGGTGCATTTCTATAAGTCTACGCACCAGTGTGTTGATACGACCTATGGGCACCGCACAAATCCCAAGACCAATTAGAACGACCCCGTGCGTTGTATCACCAACACTACGCCCGGTGTGGTTTTATACCTTAATGACTCGATGAATTCTCCTTTGACCGCCCCGGGGCACCTTCTACATGTACACATCGATGCATTAAAGCTCGAGTAGCGCACTAATGAAAAAAACATATGTAATAACCTATGGCCGCCCCCTTTTTTTTTAGTTGTGTTAAATTTCCATTAAAAGCTTCGCCAAAACCTCTGTAACCATAAACGGATGTTGTAGCAAATGTTTTTTTGAAAATTTTGGCCAATTTTATAACACTAAAAACTTCCTTTATAACCTGCGCTATAGGGTCTTTTCCTTGTAGTGATGTGAGTGTCAATGGAGAGGCTAGAAGTTCCTTAGTGTTGGCAGGCTCAAGTCTGAGCACCCTTCCTCCTCTATGTGACCTTCTTATCTTTGTTTCTTCTCCTTCAGTCATTAGTGGAATTTTTAGGTCTAAAATGGGCCTCCTAAGGAAATTATAAAATAATAGTAGAAATAATAAAATAAGATTATATTACATCATCAAATTTTAGAGGGAAAAAATAAAAAACTACTTTTTCAACTCGTATTTTCAACTTATCTCCCTATGGGTTTATTCAAATTGTGATTGGAAACACTCGTTGGATGCATAATTTTATTCCTCGTCCAAGGAGTACCCATGTTGCATACTTTCAATGGACATTGCAACACGAAAAATGAGAAATACATGAAAAACATGATTGCAATCACGTTTTTTCATGTATTTCTCATTTTTCATGTAGCATGGTCCATCGAAAGTATGCCACATGGGTACTCCTCGGATGAGGAATTAAATTTTGCATCCAAAAAGTACTCCCACTCTAAATTTGACTAAAACCTTAGGGAGATAAGTTGAAAATACATGTTGAAAAAGTAGTTTTATTATTTTATTATTTTTTATAATTTTAACTTTTTTACCCAAAAAAATTGTGAATCATCCCCCATGTTTGACATCATCATCTTGAATCTTATTGGTTCTTATAAAATTTATTTTAGTTGTACATTTTTCTTAGGAGGCCCATTTTAGACCTCAAAAGTTCTCTAATGGAATGATGTATTTTCCTCTTTGGTTGCCATGGTGTTTTTGTTAAAACCCTAGGGATTAGGGAAGGGAAATGGGAAAGGGAGATGTTTGATAGGGATATGTGATATGGGGAGGGGATAGGGAATAAAAGAGTGATGGGAATTGGGATTTAGGAGCCTAGGTCTAAAATATCACCTAGGGTTTAGGGTTTTAGGAATTAATAACTCAAGGATAGGGTTTATGATAACAGGGTTTAGGGAATGAATTTTAACAGTGTAGGGATGGTGATTGAGTGTAAGAAAAATGGGATTTTGGCTTTCATGAGTGCAAGGGAGAAAAACTAGGGTTTCACTTCAAGAAGACACCAAATTACAACTTCAACATGAAAAAATTTAACACATATAACTTAAGAAGGTGATTTGTGATGGAAAATGCCTCTTACTGGATTGCTAGAGGTGAATGACTGAGTGAAGGATATTTGAAGGCAATTCTGATCACTTGGATGGTTCGCTAAGCTTGCTAGTCATTTGTGCCCTCAACAACGTATTTGTGCCCTCAACAACTGATTTGCACCCTGCTCAGCACATTTGCGCCATCTCAGCACATTTGCATCATCAACAACACATTTGCGCCCTCCAGAACTGACTTGTGCCATCCTAAACTAATTTGTGCCCTCAACAATTGATTTGTGCCATCAACAA
The DNA here is from genome assembly GCA_034641835.2 of Pinus albicaulis. Lineage (NCBI taxonomy): Eukaryota > Viridiplantae > Streptophyta > Pinopsida > Pinales > Pinaceae > Pinus > Pinus albicaulis. The sequence goes on from CM076572.1 coordinate 239,313,025, forward strand.
TGTATTTTTGCCCTCGACAACTGATTTTCGCCCTGTTCAACACATTTGTGCCATATCAACACATTTGTGCCATCGACAACACAATTGAGCCCTCCTGAACTGATTTTCACCCTCCTGAACTGATTTGTGCCCTCGATTTCTGCTCCTTTGCTAATTTCACTCAAAATTTCAAATTTTTGGTCTCTTGGAGCGCTCAATTGATACTTGGAGGAGACAAATGAGTTTGAATTGATTTCCTTTAGTCATAAATAAAAAAGTAGATTTGTATTTGAATTTGAAAACCCACTTTTCTAATGTATTTTTTCACTTTTCTAAAACATTTTCTGATTACCCTTTCATCTGATTTTTCTCTCTTGTAGGATGGAATTTCTGGAATTTGAAAATTTTCTCTTTCAATTTAGCATGTGTGTTTTGAGTTGGCAGCTATGGATTGAAATTATTACATATAGAAATCATAAAATTACATAAAAAATTAAAAATAAATTACATCTCTATTTTCATATCAAAATAAAATTTTGATACGAAAATCATAAAAATCAAAATTACAAATTTAAAAATATCATATTTACATGTTGATAATCTTATGTAGATGAAAATGAAATTTTTGTTGAGTCACTCTCACACATTTTTCTGACTTTATTAAGATTAAATGGTGCATTTTTTTACCTTGAACATTTGAAACCTAATGACCTAATGGGACCTTGAATGACCTGACTTCCATGATTGACTTTGACTCAGATAAGACATAGTGAAATGAGATTTTCAACAGTGTTTTTATACTCAACAAGACATGAATGTGGGCCAGAAAATGAGATTTCGAGGGAGAGTAATATATTATGAATAGGACTAACATCAGTGAAACAATTTTTAGCATGAACTAATGGAATGAAATAAAAATTTCAGAGTGGGACACCTAAAATGAAAATGAAAAGAGTGATTTTGATCACTGATGGCAGAATGCATATTCTGACACTAACAACTCCTATAAACAAAATATCTAACTTGTAAGGTCCAAGACCTAGAGGGTCAAATTCTTCATCTAAGATATAAAATGTTACAAAGTTGAGAGTCCAAGACAAGAAAGGGCCCCTATCAAGGACTTGAGAATCGTGAGAAAAATCTTGATTGAAGGTTGCTTGCATAAAGTGATCAATGTTTGGAGGAGCTATCACCTACTAATTAGGGAGAACAAGGAGAAATTTTAGGCCTCTGAAAATATATTTCGAGTAGGTGAATCTCTCCTACCATATGAAGCGCAAGTGAAGAATCCCCTAATGGAGGTATATGGATAAATTGGAAGATCTAATCTTGTGCATATAGGTTTCTCTTTGTAGAGACCTTGAAAGCTGGTTCATTATTGGCAGACTTCCAAGGTTCTAGAGAAGAAGCACTCCCGAGAGAGCTGGAGGAAAATCATGACAAATGGAAAGAGAGATGATCTAAGTATGAATGTTAGTTTTTCTGTGCTAATTTAATTTTCATATTTATAATTTATTTGTTGATCTTATGCTTGATGTACATGTTCCCTTGTTTCTTATGTGTGTCAAACAGATAATTTAACTGAGTTTCATGAGTGAATTCAAGAGCATAAATTATGATAATAAAATGATGAAAAAAAAACATAAATAATAACAAACCATCACAATTGATCCATCAACACAGATTTTTGATGAAGGAGTTCACTCCTCTTGGGCTACATCTCCTTGGTCTAGCTTCCATGGCTTGGGCCTATGTATTAGCTAAATAGTGAAAAAATTGTTGTTTACATGCATCAAATTCTCTTGAAACATACTCCAATGAGTTCAGAATGTCGAAATCTATTATAAATGACTATTCATTCACTCCATTTGGCCTTCAGCTGATCTAGGCATGACCTTCCTTCCTGGTGGCCTTGCGATTCAAAATTATTCAAACTAACAAAACACCTGTATCATTGCTCCTATACCTATGAAACCTATTGCAATGTGTTCAGAGCATGTCAATCTACTAAGAATGACTGTTCCTAAGCCAAAATTGGTCGAAAATTGCTCAAGATATGGCCTATTCAATTTTCCCCTGGAATCCTCCTCCAAATCTGGAGAAGACTCTAGATAAGTTCGAAAAATTAGTAATCCTGACGAAAATGGGGGTGCCTCCTAAAACTCTGCCGACTTAACAGTGAGTTTAATTAATAATAAACTATGGATTAATGTGGACAAGCACAATTTTAAAAATCTTGGAGTAAAATCATTAAACATGGGATTAAATTTAAATAATTCGAAATTACATTAAACTCCAGCCATTTAAAATTCCCGTGCCATTGGTTCTATGGAGAGGTAGTATGGGAGGGGGCTGGCCCCCTCCATTCCTGCCGCCAGAGAATGTACGAAGTTAAAATAACGTTGGGTGCAGAGGCTTAACAAGCCTTGCCCCGTGGTATGTTGGTAAAACTATGGTAATGTTTGGGGGGAGGTCACGGGTTCGACCCTGACCTCCGCCCCTATTTATATATTTTTCCACATTAATATATACACGCTCCGAACATTTGAAATTTGGCCATATTAAATGGTGCTCCAACATAGTTGTATATAATATATGCTCTCCACATATATATTCAACCCTTTGAATGGATTAAAATGCCACCACATAGTTATAAACCTTAGTTTAAAAAAAATGCCACAGAACAACCTTTGAAATGTATTAACTAGAATTTGCATAATAACATTCAATTTGGACCTTAGGATATTAATCATGCTACCAGAGGGGACATGTGGTGGCCCCTAGCTGCACCACGTGTCAGCCTCTGGTTGGGCTGTCCATCCACCACATAAAAAAATAAATCAAATTCAACGTTAGGAGAGAAACCATAAAAAAATTTCACCTTCAAACTAAACTGATGATTCCTATTGTGAGACTTGTCATAGTTCCACTGGGCATAAACTGAGGAATATTCCTTGCATGCTCATTGGGTTTCCATGTCATCAACTTGACACTGTTCTGCAATTTTAAAAAAAAATTTGCATGTTCTGAACAACAGTCAGTAGGCTATAACTTCTTCATCTGAAGTCAGTTTTTGATGAAACGATATGCGTTGGATTCTTGGCAATGAGCCGGTCGCTATCATTCATTTTTCTATCAATTCTGAGTACTTTCATTTTTGAGCTAAAACATTGAGCCTCTGATCAAGAGCCTTACAAAATATAGGGATGACACTGGTAATATTCAAGTGCAAGCCACTTTGGGAGATCCTTCTATGAATACATCAGCTTATTATGATTCTTTCCAGATTTCTTAGGGTGAAACCGAGCCTATTTTGGGAAGCATGAAAGGTAGCAGTGGTGGAGAATTAAAAAGAGAACCCCATGATGGGCTTCATTTTTCCCTTTGGTATTTGGGCATGCAAGATCTTCTATCCAATGAATTTTTTTGTAAGACTCTGCAGTCTGCAGTGAGATATGATCCTCGTCTATGAAAAACTATACATTTGGAGTATCCTCTAAGTGAAATTCTCACTAATGATGCCCTCTTAAAACTTGTTGAAAGGTCTCAAGGTCAGTTACGAAAATTTACTTTAGTGGAGTGCCTAAAAATTACAAATAATGGACTAAAGCAATTGTTCGACATCAGTCCAAATCTTACAAAGGTTGGTATCTGTCTTTGCTGGTTTCTGATTTTGAGAAATTATTGAAAGATGAATTTGTTGCTGCATTTGACATTTTGAAGATAATAGTATATTTACTTTCTGAATATATATTTTCTGCAGTTTGGCATGACTAGCAATGTCAAATTGTTAGATTCAGTTAATGTAATTGCATTGGTTTTGTGAAATGGAATTGTGCTTCCCGTAAAATGTTTTCAAACCAGGTTACTAAATGGATGTGTTTGCATGTGAATTTAACCCCTAGTATCCTTTAAATCAATGATAAAAATATAGAAACTTAAAATATTAGAAGCTTATTTTTTGAAGGAAATGTAGGTATAATTTGCCCCAAAATTTTGAAACCTTCAAGGGAGGCACTGGTGCAACTCTTCCATTTGGTATTCCATGTTCTTATGTGTTTTAAATTTCTCTCGTTTCTTGATTTGTCTTCTATTATTGCACACACCAGTGGCTAGTCCTCAACTTTCCTGGCATATCTTAATTTTCATTAGATATCTGGAAACATGGGAAGGTAATGGACTTATGTGAAAATGATGTTGCATTGAAGGTACTGCTTGTAGGTTGTTCTCTTGTTCAGTTTGTCCATTCCTTTCAAAACCATATTGCGAATCTATTTTGGACTTTTATTTTTGTTATAAAGTGTATTAGGTTTTTGTCATGAAATTATATTTTTATCTTACACTTGCTCAATTTAAGTTCACTAATTCATAAGTTTTGTGCAAAATATCTTTTTCTCTTAGTACCTCCTACTCTGCCCTTGACTATATGTGGTGCACTTGTTTCTGGGATTTGCAGTTATGTTTGCCAGGCTGCACAAGGTTGACTGCCAATGACATTGTAAAAAATGTCAAGGCACACAGAGAATGAAACATGTAGTGATTGAAGCAGTTAATAATTACAGGTCTTTTTGGGATAACATGAGAGCACCATGAGAATTTGAATTACCTTTTGGATGGTGGTTTACAACAGAAGTCTCATTCAGTAAAACCACAATTTTATCCTAATGGTCGTTATTATTCACTTTCATATGATGATGACAGTACAATTGATATTGAAGCTTGTCCTAGATGTGGGAATGCAAGGCTTGTTTATGAATGCACCAGTGAAAGTTTCCAAAAGAAAAACTACCAGACAATTAGTGTCGGGATTATACAATTTTATTGCATGTTGTGACGAGTGTGGAAGGTGTATTGATGGTAGTGAATATGAAGAAAAATTTTGTCTCAATATTCTCTGTGTTGACTGTGTGTGGTTTCTCAACTACCAAGAATCAGAAGATTTCACCTATGGTAAATACACATTATCAAAATTTTAGCTTTACTTTAGGCTTCAATGGTTTTGGGCTATTACTTTCTTGTAATTTGGTTCCAAAATTTATTGTTTTGACCCTATCTCAGGGAGCTGTTGAAGACAAAGAAAATAAATCATTAACTTTATGTGTTTTAAGGTGTACATATTATTTTTCCTTATTTTTAGAATCAAAGGTATATCAAGGACAGAAAATGTGAAGAAATTCTATTTCAATTTTGTGAGAAGAAGCCAACAACAACTTTTCCTTTAGGAGATTTTGGAGAATGTTGGTTGGTAGTTTAGGTGCTGTGATATTACAATTTTTCTCTCCAGGCCTTGTTCATGAGAAGGCTACTGAAAATTAAAGCTGCATGTGGCATGGTTGTATATATCAGTAGACAATAATTGTAAATTACCTACATTTATCAATTTGAAAAAAAAAATTGTACAAGAAAATAAACTTCTTATGGGTATAAAGAGAGAAACAATGTCTGCCTCCAAATATTGTGGTGTGTTTTGTGGGTTGTGCTATGTCAGGACTAAACAACCAAAAAGGTGGCTTTCATATCATAATGGAGTGCTATTTATGGTAATCTCAATACCAGGATCATATTACTCTGGTACAACATGATGATTGGCTCCTGTTTTCTAGGAAACTAGAATAAATAATGATGTGCATGATTAGCCCATTCAGCCACAAAAATCAAGTGTATTGTATGTAAAAAAATATTCATTTGTATTTATATTGTAAAAATGTGAATTATTTTGTACATATTTGGCGAGTCACCAAATTGAGCAACTGGCAAAAAAATATTGCAACCATATAATATTTTTATGTTTGAGCCGGCTAGAATATCATATCCAGATATCTAATTTTTACTCTTATCTACCAAGATGTTATATTGGTTGCTAGTTTTTCTTTTGAATTTTGATAGTTTGATGCCAAGTTAAGGGAAATGCAAGCTATAGTGAAAATGATCGTAAAGTGTGAAGTTGCTTGGTATGTAACCAATATTTTCTATTGTTCGTTACTTGATTGTATTTTTAAGATTGTGTCAGGGGTAGTGGGAAGACAATATTACTCAAGAAATAAGTGTATGTCTAAGGTGTGTTAAGCAACATGAATTTTTTCTAAAATTAAACAAAGAATATTATTTGAGAGTGTAAACTTCTGTGATAGGGATAAAATTCTTTGGAGTAATATGGATAAGGATATTATTATTTTTGGACTAGCATGAATTGTCTGGAGGTGGAACTTGTGGCTTTTAACAAAGAGATTTCTTGTTTCAAGGAAATATATCAGGATGTGATGAAAGGAAAGGTGTGAACAAGGATAAATTGACATTTAGAAAATAGTTGATTGTAGTGTTGAACTATAATTAGAATCCCATTAAAAGAAAAATCATGCTACTCTTGTTGATCTAGTGTCCATGTAGGAAATCATGAACCTGTAAAACTGAATGGATTATTTGACAGAAGATCTAGATAACCCGCTCTACATGGGAACTCTTTTTACACTTTGGAGTCGTAATATATTTGTAATATGGGAAATCTGACACTTTAATTGGAGGCTATGACGGTTTATAGATATTATTTAGGTTTGGATAGACAGTTGGAAGAAATTAATGATTGATGGCAAGAGTGTCCCATAAAATGTGGGATAACTCTCGGAATATTTTCTTGTGAGGGTATATTTAAATTCATAATCTTCTCACAAGGACAGTAGGTCATTATATTTCTTGCCAAAGTAATGAGGGGAAAACAAGGACTGTGTTGGGAAGTGTGGAAGGGTGGAAGATGAACTGCATTGAGTAATGTGCTCTAATTCTCCTGTCACTTCTAATCTAAGCCTGCAATATCTTCTCTCAGTTGAAACTGTTTGCAAGTACTTGTGCGAAAAAGTGAAAAATGAACAAGTACTCATGGAACATCCTAGTGATAGAATTTTAAAGCTTGTTGCAAGGTCTCAAGGTCATTTTCAAAATTTGAGATCAGTGGTGTCTGAAAATTACAGATGGAGTAAAGCAAGTTGTAGGATTTAGTCCAAACTTGCCAATGTTGGTACTTGTATTTGGTATGTGTTGTAATTGGCATTATGAAATGTTCAAGATTGCAAGGTGAAGTATGGAGGAGTGTGCACTGATGCTCCTTTTTCAATTTTTTATCTGAGCCTGCAAGATATTTTATCAGTTGAAAATGTTTGCAAGTACCTATGCATTTCCATGAAAAGTGAATAGGCACACGTGAAGTATCTTTCAAGTCAATTTCTCATTAATGTTTCCCTTTTAAATTTTATTGCAAGGTATGAAGGGCATTGGCAGAATCAGAGTTGGTGTAGTGTCTAAAAACTATAGAAGAAATCAAGCAAGATGTAGTTGTTAGTCGAAAATTTGTGAAGATTGGTACCTATCTTTGTTATGTGTTGTATTTGGAATTTTGAACATTCAAGTATTTTGTATTTATGAATATAGATTGCATCTAGATTGGCACATGACATAATGGAAATATTTGTTTTCAGCCATTTTATTTGTATGGTTTCGTGAAATAAAATTCTTCTTTAATTTTTTTTTGAAATTGGGATATTAAATGGAGGTTTTTTCAAATTAATTAATCCCCTAAGTCCCTTAAAATAAAATGTTATAGAATTGAAACTTCAAAGTTTTTTGAAAATTCATTGGAAAAAGAAATAGTGATAACCTAACAAAATAGGTGTTGGTCCTTTCTCTAATTTTCTCTTTTTGTGTTTCATCTTTTTCAATCACAAATACAAACATTTCTTGTCAACTTGCCTATTTCAAATCCTAGGAACACAGAGAATGCATTTCTTTGAGATTTAGGTTGTATGGTTGGTTGTGTAGATTTTGCTGATATTTTCTTCTTTGGTATTTGTTCAAATTATTATGTTTCAACCATATAGTGTATTGATCACTGATTTTTATTTCTATATATTGCATTTATTAGGGTTGGTTTGTGTGGTTTAGTGCCATATTATGGTGTGCGTAAAATGGCGAAGCATGTAATGGTACCTAACAATAAGTCAATCTCTCATCACCATGAAGTGCTCAGTATAGAAAGGCATCTTTGGATGTGAGCCACCTTGTATTCAATTGAGTTGTACATATTTCCTATATATATCCTCGTGTATGAGTTTTTTCATCTTTTGTTTGATTGGTAAGAGATGGCTGGGTGCAGATAGGGAATATTTGAATGGAGGAAGTTGGTCCTTCACAATACTAATTGAAGCAAGGAGATCAAGCAAAAGGAGTAGTTGTTGCAATGGACTCTGATGAGAAACATGCCAAGTATGGATACCGGTAATGCCCATTTGGTGTATCAGTGAAGTTTTGAATATAGTATAGAAGAGAGATGAGACCAAACATTGTCTCAAGTAGGAAGGGATGAGCTGCAAACTGTATAAGGATGATGGGTTGATGAATTTGATAGTTGCATTTAAAAATGTGGCGAAGGAGGATGATCTGTACTCTCTTTGTTGAAGACCAATTACACTCTAGTAAACCAAGTCCCAAAACCTTGGAACCATTTACAACTTTGGTTTGGGAAAGATTGTGCATGAATGACATCTTGGTAGATATGTCTTGAAAAATATTTTAGAAACACTGCCTCTCAAGAAGGGCCAAGGACCCATAGCCCTTGTTGAGTCAAGGTTGAAGTGCATGTTGCAAACTAAAGCAAGGACTTGTGAATAGTACCCCTAGATAAGTATATGAGTTGGTGATCTTGATCTCCTCTCCTTTGAGAAATAAATGGTGATCAAGGAGGATTTTCTTCAACACGTTGAAGACGATGATTTTGGTTTTTACCTAGGTTGACTGTCAACTGATGAAGATCATAGAAAAGGGCCAAGGCATCGAGTTGTCTTTGCAATTTGTCTGGGGATGAGACTAGAAGGGCCACACCAGCTACAAACATCAAAATATAATAAAATCCAACTTTCCCCTACACTCTTTGGATGTGCACAACCAATAAATAATGTATATTCAGGATGCTTATCTGAACACCAAACATATATATGTCTTATGACCAGTAGAAAAATGTACAACAAGGATCATCCAAATAGTGTACGAGACAAGAGGAAACCTTGTTTTACCCCAATGATACTTAGGATAAAATATTAGAGCCCGTCTGTTGGTGCATATATGACCAAGGATTGACTCATATAAAATGCATGATGGCTGACAAAATGTTGGTGAGAAAACAGGTCTCACAGAGAAGACCCGGGTTCAGGGTTGAGGGCCAACAAGGTTTTCTGCCGTAGTCTAGATTCACGCCAGCATTTACACTCTACTCCGAAGGGCAGAGAGTCTCACCCGAGGCATGCCGTGACCCTACTGTGATTGGGAGTAGATCGGTATCATTCCCCCAATGTCCAAATAGGTGAACCAACGCTAAACTCAGGAATGAAATAGTCATGACATAACATTTCAAAACATACATTCTTCTGGGAAACAGTTAAACCAAAGATAATTTTTTTTTTAAACACAGCTAATAACAGCACTTATTCATACTCAGCATCACATAGCATAACAACCATCTTGGATATATTAGTCATCAATTGTCAGAGGCAAACTATTACAAGGCTCTGCTACAAAAGAGCATAGAACAAAACAAAACACAACACGTCCCGAGGGACAGAGAGAAACTACAGTAATACGAAAGAGAGGATAATAGTGCAACCCGATAGAGCTCTCCTGTGGCTCCCCGTTGCCTATTCCCATCTGTACCAACCTCCTCCTCCATTGGCTAGTTGCCTATTTATTCTCCCGCTCGCGCGACTGATAGTTCTTCCCATTTTCTTGCTCGACTGTCTTTCGTTTCTTTCCATTCACCGGGATTTCACTGCTTGTTTCCTTCCACACCTTTCCAATTTCTATGCTTGCTCCCACAGCCACCGCGACACCTGTCCTCTGCTCCTCCGCAACCTTGACACCTTCCTACCTACCGAGGTTGTGTTCTGCCACGTGCTCGCCACCACTCAAAATCTGCTGATTTCCAAAACAAGGGCCCCAACAGGCCCCGACCACATCATTTTGACTCATCCCGAGTCAATTTTCCTGAGCCGTCTCCACTTCCATGGGGCCGCCCGACCCTGTGCCCTATTCTGGCTACATGCCTTCTCCTTGTTTTCCAAACAAGGGTCCCGTTTAGTAAGAGTGGTTATTTGCTACTATTGTTGCTCACATTTCTACTGTAGTTCTGAGTGGAGCTTCTTGGCCTACTGTGCTGCTCTTTGGATGAAATGTTACAAATGAGTTGTCCCCCACGTCTCCATGCTCTCGGCACCTAAGGTACCCTAATCTGGCCACCGCTCCTGAAGTGGTTTCCCACTGGAAACCGATCTTGTTGACTGGTCTTGAGGTGGCTGTGACGGAGTTGGGTGCAGAGTCCGCCATGTTCAGGTCTGGTCGCTCCCCTCGATCTACTTGGTTGGGCTGTTGGAGTGGAGTAAGGTCAGGGAGTGACCTAGCTATGTCTTCAACTATCTGTTCCATCTGAGTGATTAGGTTGGTAAAAGTAGTCTGTGGGTCCACGGCAGGGTTGGCTAGGGGTACCACTTCCGTACCCGAGTTAACCTTCGTCCCGTGGTCCCCATTGAGTAGTCTCCTGATAACTGGATCAGACATGGTGGCAAATGAGGTGGATGGTGCGGATGAGGTGGTAGGTGGTAGTGGATCTGTATGAGGTGGTGATATACGGATTTTCAGGAAATCGAAGGGGTTAATGGGTTTGTGGGGTGGCAACCCGCTTGCTTCCCCTGTCTCAACTATTGGCTCTTCTTGGATTAGTACCCCTGTGCTCAGTTGTCGAGGTGGATCCTCCCCTGTGAGGCCGACCACCGGACTTGATTCTAAAACTTTGGCCCTCTTGGCCTTGGGTGCCGCTATGGGTTTCGTAGACCTACTCTTTCCCGCCAGCAGTGTGGTTGCTGGGGTTGGTGAACTGAACAATACATTTGGAATGGGTGCAAAGATGGAGGTCGTGTTTGGAAGCGGGGTCGACTGAGAGACTTGGAATTCTAAAAAAACTGGGAATGGAGTGGCACTACTTGATATCACCTGAACTACTTCATTAAAGCTTCGTACCTTCGTATTCAGTTGCTGAATGATTAGGAGGAGCTACAGGTTTGACACCCTATTTGTTGCCTCCTTCGCTGTTTCTCCTGGCAACCGGTGTGGTAGCATCCCGTCGAAGATGTACGTGTACACCCCGTTTCTAACTTCCATTGCAACCCCCGGCCACAAAAAAAATTCTGTATGGAAAGTTGCTTCATCAATTTGGAATTTCAGCGGACTCATTTGGAATGTTGCCTCCGGTACACAAGTGGGTCTGAGGAACGTGTGCTTGTGTGTGACCCCAAACCAGGCTTGCTCACTATATTCATCCAATAGGTTTCTGGGGATCCTCTATTGGCTCATTACAACGTCAACCATTAGGCCATTTCAACTTCTGAAGGCTTCTGCATTTACTTCCTTGGTGCTGGGGTCTCCAAACACCTTCCATGGTGTAAACTTCATCGCCAGCGGCTGATCTTCCACTATCTCCACTGGTATCTTGATGAGGGGGAAAGTCCACTTCCACATGGCCAGCGCTACTATCAAGTATCCGTAGATAAATTCCGTTGCCCTCTTATAGTTGTCTTCACATGCCTCGAACAGCTCCTTCAGCAGGAAGGAGCACCAGTTCAGCCTGGTCCCCTGGATGCAGTGCTCTGCGACTGAAATTGTGTCTAAGGTACACTCCCTTTTGGTGTAATGCCTCATTGTCTTGCTGGAAATGAGGTAGCATGCGAATATGATCTCTGTCTTGTTGATTAGCTCAATTTTTTCCCCCTTTCCTCCCCTTCGGGTGCCATACTTAGCATAGTAGTTTGTATCCCCCGACTTCTTCGCCCATTTAGAGATGGTCTGGAACGCTGAAGAGACATCCCTTCCTTCCTGCGAGAGCCCTGTCAACCTATGAATTTCTTCAACGTGAATCGAGATCTCTTTCCCCAGCCACAAAGAGCCATTTTGAATTCTACTCAACGGGAATTTGGTGCACTGCATTGTAGCACCTGTCGTCCCAAAGACTGGAAAGTTCCTCAAATTCATTATTGAGGACTGCTGGATACCTCTAAACTCAGGCAAGACTTTTTCTACCGCCAGTCATGTTTCTGTTGTATAATTTTCAATGTATACCTGTCTTTTGAGTGTAGGAAACTCAAAGGAGTCTATGAGGTCTGCGTCAATTAAAGCTGCACTATCATATTTTCCGACGAGGGACTCCATTTTTTGAATCCTACTGTCCAGCTCCTGTTCAAATATGGCTGGGCTTACTTTTGTCATCTTCACTCGTCACTGGTACACCTGAAAAATAGTTCGCTACCCCTTCTCTTGCCTTTCTTCTTCTGGACACCTTCTCTGCTCTGGTTCTGCTCCAACTGCCCTTGCTCCTTCGGAGGTTTCTAACTCTAACTTGGATTCTTCCAGCATTCTCGCGCTTTTCTGCATGCAGGTTATGTCAGTAACCGACACGGGTGAGGTTGATGAGACCCCATAACTAATTAATGTTTCCCTGGCTTCTCCCGCGGCTATGATGGTGTGATTCGTTAGCTGCTGAGGTGGGTTCTAACATTGCTGACTGTGGTCTTGGGATTTGGGCAGACACGACGGCTGGTGGTGATGTCTAATTATGGAAAATTTATTACGGTATGGATAGTGCTAATTATGGCCATTATTTCTAAATCTTGGTGATCCTACAGACTGACACTAGTACTATGTTAAATGATGGTGGATTGATGTTCGGCCCACTTTTCTACTTGACGTGGACGCCACACTGGACACTACCCCCCTGACCACTAATGGTTGCATTGCGGTCTCCACAACTGAGCTAATTTTTATTGCAGTAAAGTAAAACTATCTATGTCATCTCGAGTGCGAGAGACTTATTGACCCTAATCTACCCTACATACTCCTCTCGGGTGCAAGAGTTATTGAAATTGAAATGAAGAGCTTACTCGTGGTAGTGTTTCAGGCGTGCACCGTTAACCCATCCTTGTAGAACCTGGCCGTCTAACTGTGCCAAGCGAATTGCTCCTGACGGTTTTATCTCTATGATATAAAATGGTCCTAGCCAATGCATCTGCAGCTTCCCTAAGCACCTCTGGAACTTGCTGTCATAGAGTAGGACCTTGCCTCCAACTTGGAAAGTATTGTGTTTGATGTGTCGATCATGCCAAGCTTTCTGCCTCTCCTTTTCTACTGTATTGTGAAATTCCGCAAGAAACCATCCTTCCTCTAGTTCCTGTAGCTTGTGTAATCGCTCCTATAAAGATTCCTCTTCAAATAGCTGTAGTGATGTGGCGATCAGAAGGCTTCGTACTGTGAATTCTGCTGGGACGACCGCTTCTCTTCAATAGACCAGCTGGAATGGTGTCTGGTTATGCAGTCGTTTTACCGTTGTGCGGTATGCCCACAGGGTTGCTGGTATCCGTTCGTCCCAGTCATCCCGTTCCGCATTGCATATTTTTGTCAGGACTTTTTCCAGTATCTTGTTAAATGCCTCCACTGTGGCATTTTCCTGTGGATGATATGGGCTACTCTTGTGGTGTTGTATCAGGAATTGCTACAGGAGAGACTTAATTGTCTCATTGATGAAATGTGTACCCTAGTCGTTGGTTATGCTTCTTGGGCACCCAAATCGGCTGATTATGTTTTCAAAGATGAATCAAGCAGCAGTGTCTGCAGTACAGTTCCTTACTGGCGCAGCTTCTACCCAGCGGGTCAAGTAGTCGGTCGCTGTTATGATGTACCTTGCCTTTGAATTTCTTGCAGGTGGCGCAATAGGTCCCACAAAATCTACTGCCCATTTCTCGAACGGCTGGAGTGTCCTTACAGGATGAAGCGGTAGTTCATCCCTATGGGAGAGTCGTCCAGTTTGCTAACATATGTCACATTTTTGAACATACGCTTTACTGTCCTTGTGCACTGTTGGCCACCAGAGACCTGCTTGTAGTACTTTGCGCACTATTGGTTTAGCTCCCACATTCCCTCCCGCAACACCACTGTGGCTTTCCCATAGTATAGCTTCCCATTCATGATCTAGAACACATCTCCGAAGAACTTGGTCCACCCCATCTTGTATAGCTGCCCTGCGATCAGCTGATATTCCATCGCTCGAACTACCAGATGTTTCTTTTGTGTTGTAGTATACTCCTGCGGACACTGTCCCATGGTAAGGTAGGTTGCTATTTCATTCAGGTAGTCTGGGATGGCTTCTACTCTGAAAAGATCAGAATCTGGTAGCTACTCATCTAGAGAACCTCCACTTTCGCCATTCTCTAGTTGGGATAAGTGATCAGGCCCTACATTGAGCCTTCCAGGCTTTACAATTACTTTGAATGTGAATTCTTGGAAAAGTAGGAGCCATCGACAGATTCTCCCTTCTAAGACTGGTTTGTTTACCAGATATTTCAATGAAAAATGATCTGTGAATAATGTGAACTTACCTCCCAATAGGTAGCGGTGGAATTTCTAGAGAGAGTACACCATTGCTAGTGCTTCTCCCTCTGTTATCATGTAGTTGCGCTCTGTTGTCGACAACTTGCGATTGGAAAAATATACCGGATGATCGATTGAAGTGTCCCCCGGTTGAGCTAGAACCGCACCAAGTGCAAGCCAGACACGTCAATGTGTACGTGGAACTGCTTGTCCTAGTTCAGGTGGACTAGTATTGGCACACTTGCCATTTTTTCTTTCAGCACGTCCATCGCCTTTTTGCAGCTCTCTGTCCACTGGAATGGTTTGGATTTATTTAACAGTTTTTCTAAGGGTGCTGTTATTTTGGCGTAGTTGCAGATGAAACGCCGGTAGTAGCCTGTGTGTCCCAGAAGTGACCGCAGTTGTCTGACGGTCTCTGGAGCCTCCATATTGAAAATTACTGTGACTTTGGTCGAATCTACATAGACACCTTGATAACATACCACATGCCCCAGTAGTGTTCCGAATGGCACATTAAATATACATTTCTTTAGATTCAAGGAGATCTGTAGTTGCCTACACCTGTCAAACATTATTCTCAGTAGGCTCACATGGTCTTTCAGTAAGCTATACACAGTCCAGTCATCCATATAGACTTCGAGGAACTTGTGGATGTATTCTCAGAATGCCGTTATCACAATGCGAGAGAAAAATGCAAGTGCATTCTTCAATCCGAATGGCATCATGTTGTATGCGAAGGAGCCCCATTCGGTAGTGAAGGTTGTCTTTTTCTTGTCTTCTTCTGCTATTCTCACTTGATAGTAACCTGAAAAGCCATCCATTAATGAGTATGCCTCGTTCCCTGCAACATTGTCTAGCACTTCTTCACTAAATGGGGTAGGGAACAGATCATGGATACAGGCATTGTTTAGGCTTCTGTAATCCACGTAGATTCGTATCTTTGATTTCTCCTTTTTTCTTGGTATAACAATGAGGATTACCCATTCTGCCTCTTCTACGGAGAATATGAGCCCAGTTTTCATCATTTTGTCAATCTCTGCTTTCACTTTTTCCTTCACCCTTGGGTTTAACCAATATGGTCTATGTTTGACATGCCTAACATTGGGCTTCAATATTATTCTCATTTCCCCCATATCTCCTTTTATGCCTTTGAGATCTGCCACTGATGATGGAAACAAGTCCTCATACTCCTCAGGTAGATTGAATATTTCCTTTGTCGTCTGCTTGTCCCAGTAGTCTCCAATGGTCGCTAGCTTGGGTTTGTCCTCTGTCCCAATGTTTACCTTTTTAGTTCTGAGTGGCAGGAGGTGGATTCCTTTTGTAGTTGGTTCTTCTTTAATGTCCCTCTCCCCCTCTGTTTCCTTTAAATACAGGTGTCTGATATCCTCCAGATTGTCATCGTCCATATCAATATTAATCTTCTGACATGCCACCTTTTGCTGGATACCCTGGTACCACAGTGACTGCTCGTCCGTCTGTAGACTATCAGGAAAGAACAGTACCTGCTTGACAGCTTGCAAAGCTTTTGTAATCTGCTCTGTTTGTCCCTCAAAGGTGAAACACCTTATGAATTTCTCCGCAACTTCTTGCCAATCTGGGGTCCCTCTTCTCTTTTCTTCCATTAAGTACTAGGCCTTTGGGATTATATCCAAGGAGTGGATAAAATTGTGGACCCACAGTTCCTTGGGGTATCCGTCAGCTCTCCATTATGCTTCAAATTCTTTCAGATGGTTTCTGGGACTTGCGTCCCCTTGGTACCAATCTCTCCGTCTGGGCTCCTTTTCCTCTTGAAATTTGGATTTCATTGCTGCCGCCACCTCATCCCATCACGTTAGTGAGTCGCAGTGGTTAGTCCACCATATTGCAGTTGTGGACTACAATGCCATGTCCATCAAGGGTATTCTCTGGTCTTCTGGCACCATGGTTTCTACTTGGGCTATGAAAACACTTACAACATTCATATCTAACAATATTGGGTATCCTTGAAGTTCAACCCAATCCAATTGACTCTTGCAACATTGGCACACCTCCTTGTGTTCGTTTCATAGCCTCCTTGTTGCCACTCGTCCCATGCCAGTTCTGATCCTAGTTCCAAGCTTTGAATACTTCTCCAGCTTACTGAGCCTTCTACCATCAGGTTGATGTAATCTTCCCTTCTTTCGGCGGTCATTAGATCAATTACCGCATAATTTTCAAAATCCCAATCGATCCCCAACAGTGCTGGGTATGGATCATTGTCCCCCATGATGTCAATGACTTCGAAATCCATAAATTTTTATACCCCCGCAATGTCAACCTCAGCATTCTCCAGTCGGCCGATGGGAACAATGCAATACTAGTTTTCCATCCGAAGCTAGATCAGAGAGTATGTCAATCTTGGCCTCCCAAGCGCTTCCCAAGTTTTCCTTGGCAAGATGTTGACATCGGATTCCAAATCAAGCATGGTGTCCTTAATCTGGTATCCCTCCACTTGCGTATTTACTCGGAATTCCTTTCTCGTCCTTCTTTTGTTTCTCTTTATTCTCTGAACATATTTCTGGTCCATTTCTGCTGCTTCTTTTCCTCCTGTGTTCTGTTTTAACACCCCTTCCAGGTTTTCCTTCAGTCGTTCCAGCATTGGTGCATTGTTAACAACCTTCAGGAACAAATGGAACCATTCCTATATTAAGGCTTCATTAGTATTATGTGTCTCCTTGACTTCTTGAATTTTATGTAACTTGATTCCTTTATTTCCCCCCAAATGGGCAAACGTTTTTTCTGCTTCTTGGAAAAATTGTTTCTGTCATTTGGGTTTGAACAGGAGCTTTGGGGATGCTGGCCAGACTACTTTTATGGGGTCCATAGTGTGTGCATCCTCCCCCGTTCTTTTTCCACCTCCTATCACTATGGCCACATTTTGAATCGTTTGATTTCCCATTAGCCTGGGTTCCACATTTACTAGATTCGCTCCCCTTTGTCTGGCTCTTTCCTCCCATATTTTGATGAGCTCTAGGCAGTCTTCTGTTGCGTGTGAGTTAACACATCATTATGAGCACCAAGGTCTCCTAGGGAGTGGACACTCTCTAGCCACATGTCCTTCCTGGTCGCAGTTATATCATCGTACCAGACCTCTACCTCTTGTTCAGCCCCCTCACATGCCTCCTCCTCTTCCTCGGGGAGTTTCATTTAATCTATAGGATGGCCGGTCCAGCCGCTCTGCCAGGGCGTCTAGTGCTCAGCATTGCTCTGTGCTATGGGTGGCCGAGGCACAGAATTCATAGTACACATTATTTGGAACATTGGAATACTTTTGTAGGATCGGACACATGCGAGGTTGATGACCCATATTTTTGCATACCTCACAATATTCATTGGTGGCTGGACCTAGTTGTGCAAGGAACCCTGCATATGGCTGTTGTGGTGGGTATATCCCTTGGGTGTTGATTTGCACGACTGTTCCTAAAGGTGGGGCCCCGTGTGCTCCTGCCGCCGATGGCCCCACAGTTTGGCCTCGCAACCGGGGGCATTCCATGGCTACATATCCCTCCATGAGACAGTGCGTGCACCACACGTTGGGTCTCAGAGATCGCATGGGTTGCATTTCCTTAAGTTTCTCTGTCAGACTGGCTATTTGATGCTACAAACCCAGTATGGAGTACGTTGCACCCCCTTTGAACTCTTGCGAATAACTTGCCATGGATTCTATCTTCATCACCTGCCCCATAGCATCCTGTAGTGTGTCGATCCTTTGTTGGGTCAGTGGAGTTTGGGTCAAGGGTAATAAGGCTTTAATGAACCAATCCCTCTGATGGTTAGGGTCGATTAGGTAGCTGAGTTTCCCAATGGAATCCTTGAATCTCCACTTCAAATCCCAAGCAGTTTCTCCTTCTCTCTGCTTGATCTCCCACATCTCTAACATGCCTTCTTAGTCCATTTGAGGCAGTTTGAATTCCTTAATGAAATCCCTCTTTACATCAGCCATCGCTGGATTTGGGTGGGCCTCCAACCATTTCATAAACCATTGTAGGGCCCTCTCCCTAAGAGTGGTATGAAATTCTATCAACTTTCCAACATCTAGTGTCTATCGTACCCTCCATATGGTCTCACAGAGATACTAGTGCTATTCGACATCGTCATTCCCTTTGCGAGAGAATTCTGGGTACCGTGTAAGTCATCCCGCCATGCTTACTTGATTGGGCAGTATTAAAATGAAGCCGTTGGATCCTGGTTGTGAGATGAGGCCACTAGCAATCCCGCTACTAGCTTGTGCTCCAGTTGGAGACTGACTGAGGTGCAATATACTTAATTCACGTAACTTAACAAAAATTTCACTTATGGTCTTGTAGAGCACTGGGGGAAGGTCAGGATTAGAACTACTAGAACTGTGGGGGCTAGGAATACCTTGAGATATGGACGCCGACCTTTCTTGAAAGAGTTGCTCCATTGAAACGTGCATCTCCACATCGGACACCTCCTCTGGGCACATGTCTGTACCTTCTTCGTCAGACTTCCTTCCTTGCTCCACCTGGGCTAGAATCCTATACACCTACCATACTTCTTTCATGACCCCTCCTATATCCTGGGGAACCACCTGACCTTCCATTCCCTTCATCTTCTGAGGCGCCTCTTCTTTTCCCTTCCGACTACTTCCTTGTCTCTTCAACTCCCTCATCACCCTCTCAAGCCACCTTTCTGCAATATGCACCCTCCGATGTGCTCGCCGCTCCCTGAGCCTATTGGCAGTCTTGACATCCATACTCCTACTCCCCCTTCTCATGGTTCTAATAACATCTCTCCCTCAGTCCCTTCCGCTGGCACTGGGTTTTAACGCTTCCATCCCCGCTTTCTGGAATCCCATCAGTCCTTCATCTACCATTAATGCCTTGATCCACAAGGGAATATCCTTCAGTAGTTTTCCTCTTAACCCAGATCTGAAAGTACTTTCTACCTTTGAGAAAGACTGGTAGCACTCGGCTACAAACTCTACTATGTATCCTTCCAAAGTAGATTCCACCCAAAAATCTACAGCTCGGGTTAAATCAGTGTCTAACCGATGAAGCGTCACCAGATCCTCATGGGCCCACTTGCGATTGATCTTGTGTGACTTCCCCTTGACGGTCTTGGTCTGAAGCCTCCGCAACCAGTTGTAGAGTTCTTCTGGGAACTTTCCCCAGAAGATTTCGTAGGTATCACTAGCGGAGTCAGAGAATAGGACCAAGTCTTTAATCATCTTTTCCTTCTGTCATCTTAGCTCAGCTTGCTGGGCTATGAACTGATCTAGGTGGTTATCCCACCAGCTTCGTATTTCTCTTTCGAAGATCCGAGATACCATGATCTAGCTCCCAAATGTATTTTCAGGTCCCGAGAACGGAACCATTTGTTGGCGAGAACTTACAGAGAAGACCCGGGTTCAGGGCTAAGGGCCAACAAGGTTTTCCGCCGTATTCTAGATTCATGCCGACATTCACACTCTGCTTCAAAGGGCAAAGAGTCTCACCTGAGGCGTGCCGTGACCCTACTGTGATTGGGAGTATATCAGTATCATTCCCCCAACGTCCAAATAGGTGAACCAACGCTAAACTTAGGAATTAAACAGTCATGACATAACATTCTGTAACATACATTCTTCCAGGAAATAGTTAAACCAACGATAAACAAAATTTTAAACACAGCTAATAGCAGCACTCATTCATACTCAGCATCACATAGCATAACGACCATCTTGGATATATTAGTCATCATCCGTCAGAGGCAAACTATTACAAGGCTCTGCTACAAAAGAGCATAGAATAGAACAAAATACAACACGTCTCGAGGGACAGAGAGAAACTACAGTAATACAGAAGAGAGGAGAAAAATGCAACCCGATAGAGCTCTCCTGTGGCTCCCCGTTGCCTATTCTCGTCTGTACCAACCTCCTCCTCCATTGGCTGGTTGCCTATTTATTCTCCCGCTCGCACGACTGACAGTTCTTCCCCTTTTCTTGCTCGGCTATCTTTCGTTTCTTTCTGTTCACTGAGAGTTCACTACTTGTTTCCTTCCGTGCCCTTCCGCTATCTATGCTTGCTCCCACAACCACCGCGACACCTGTTCTTTGCTCCTGCGCAACCTTGACACCTTCCTGCCTACCGAGGTTGCATTCCGCCACATGCTCGCCACCACTCAAATCTGCTGATTTCCAAAACAAGGGCCCCAACACAAAATGGTTTTTGAGATGAAAATATCTCTCTATATGTGGAATAAAGCCTCTATGGGGACAGAGTCAAAATACTTTTTGAAACTCTTCGAAACAACAGTAAACTTTCCAGGAGAAATTTTTGGCTTCCTAAATTATGGCCTGGAGTGTAAATATGTGATTAATAGTCTGGTGCTCAGGTTGGAATCCAACCTTTCCTCTAGCTCTATGTTTCCTCCGCTCAAGCTCCCTAGAGAGTTGCAAGAAGAGGGATGCAACATAGAGATTCAAGAAGAAAATTACCACAAATAGGTCCAATGGAGTGCAAGGTACATCATAAACAGTATGTAGTGGGAGCATGAGTGCAACTCCTATAAAAGGCATATATAACTTCTGGGGTCAAAGACCTAGATGTAGAAATTTATTAATACTGATATGTATTACTGGATTCTCCTAATATAACAAATTAATGTTATGTTAAATACAAAATCCTTCCACTTAATTCTTTGCGGAAATTAAATCGCCAATTGGAAACACATGAATAAAATCAATCGCTCATAAAAAAGATGTTTTACCGAGAAAGCTTAAAGCTAAAAACCCCAACTATCATATATTATGTATATCAATGGAATCATGTAACAATATCATACAAATCTTAGTACATCCAGCTCTCAATACAATATACAATCGTCACACACTGTCATGTAGAAATTTGCATATCTATGCACCAATTTCTTGCCTCCTGACAACCTGCCTCCATTGCGCAATTCCTGCTAAAGAAGACCCCTGAATGGATTCAATCTTGCCTTGCCTGCACTGCGCAATCCTCATTGGAAACTCCAATGTCTGTCTAGATGCATTTAATGCATCATTATAGTCACAACAGATAGTCCATCTCACCCTTTCACCTATCTCTCCACTGGGTCTCCATTGGAACTGACATGCAAGTAGTTAACTGTTGTATTTTTTCAGTTGCAAGTGAGTCACTAGTTATGAATTAATTAGCTAATTAATTCACTGAAATCTCATTAGTGTATCTTTAGTTAAAACTAGATACAACTAGCTCAACTAAGTTTAACTCACTTAACTAAGCTAAACTAAATAAAAACTCCCATAAATACTCTTCCAACTCTGTCACAACTCTGCCACTTCAGTTCTAATTGAGTCCTCCATTCATGAGTCACCAACCACCCTAGGAATTGCGTAATTCCTTTAGCCCACTAATGTGCCACATCTGTTCTCTGAAATAAATTGCTCCAAGAGAATAAGTTATTATTTGGAGTTTGATTATTATTAAGGGCTAATAATAATCGACATGCAATCTATTTTTAGATATGCAGTCTAAAAATAGACTTTTCCCATATGTCTAAAAATAGAATCTCATCTATTTTTCCAACTTGATCAACCATCTACAAATAGCCTCCCGCAACTTATAGAATATGCTCACCATGTCTAAAAATAGACATACACCTAAAAATAGCTTGCGAGCCCCACTTAGTGAAGGTGCTTACTTTTCACTACGCTCATCATCTTGTTGAATCTCAACACTCCCTCTCAACAAGATAGGGATTATCCTTCACCCCGATCCTGCCTCTATGGTATTCAAATTTTCTCTTGCTGAGCGCCTTCGTCAGAATATCTGCATCCTGATCTCCTGTAGGAATGTATTGAAGCAACATGATCTTCTGTTGCACACAATATCTAATATAATGATACCGGATATCTATGTGCTTAGATCTGTCATGAAACACAGGATTAATTGAGAGTTTAAGACAACTCTTATTATCACAATGTATCACTATAGGATCTAAATGAGAACCGAATAAACCGACCAGGATCTTCCTCATCCGAATAGCCTCACATGTAGCTTGAATTGCTGCCATGTATTTTTCTTCCGCTAAACTGAGTTTCGCAGATCTTTGTTTCCTTCTATACCAAGAAACTGTTATAGATTCAATACTGAAAACCCCTCCTGATGTGCTCTTTATGTTCATTAGGCTGCCTGCCCAATCTGCATCCATGAAGCCATGCAACGTCACCTCATCCGTCTGTTTGTACCATAAGCCATACTCAGATGTGCCCTTGAGATACCTCAGGACATGCTTGCCTGCCTTTCAAAAGAGCTTGGTAGGATTAACCATTGCTTGACTAAGCTGGTTCACCGCATAGCATATGTCTGGTCTTGTATTAGCTAAATACATGAGCGAACCCAACAACTATTTATAAATAGTGGCATCCACTACCTCTACCAATGTAGCATCCTCTTTCCTCCAATTTCCTGGAAGAGGAGTATCCATGGGCTTGTAGTCCTCCATGTGAAACTTACCAAGTATCTCCCGAGCATACTTGCCTTGAGACACAAATAGTTCACCTTCTCGCTGCCATATTTCCAATCCAAGGAAATACTGAAGGAGGCACAAATCCTTCATCTCAAAATCCTTTGCAAGGTCCTCCTTGCATGAGTGTATCAACTGCTTATCACTCATTAGTATTAAATCATCAACATAAAGAACAATGATTAAAAGCTTACCCTCCACCACAATTTGGTATAGGTTTGCATCCACCTCACTCTTGGTGAAGCCAAGTCTAGTGAAATAGTTTTCGATCCGAGTGTACCAAGCATGTGGTGCTTGCTTCAGCCCATACAACACTCTTTTGAGTTTGCACACATGTGAATTGCTACTGAAGATCTCAAATCCTTCAGGCTGCTCAATGTACACTTCTTCCTCAATAATTCCATTTTGGAACACAGTCTTCACATCCATTTAATGAATGTGCCAACCTATCTGCGTTGAGAGACAAAGGATGGTTTTTATGGAAGAATATCGTGTGACAGGTGCAAAGGTTTCTTCATAATCAATGCCCTCAATCTGTGACAAGCCCCGTTCAAAAAATCTTGCCTTATACTTCTCGACGCTCCCATCAAAAACTTTCTTTACCTTGTAGATCCATCTCGAACCTACCACTGAGTTACCCACCGACCTTGGAACAATCTCCCAAGCACTTTTTCTGACAATGGAGTCATACTCCTCCACCATGGTATCTACCCATGTGGGCTCATGCACTGCTTCCTCAAAGTAAGATGGCTCTGTCACGATACACTTGCTCATAAGATCCATGTATCTAGTAAATCGGTCAGGTGACTATCTCTATCTGGGTTGTGATGTAGGGACTCCTACATTCTCTGCCGCATCAAGTTTCTGTCTCTCAGCCTCTGTAGTACGCTTCCTGCCTATTCTGATGTTTGGTTCTGCATGAGTGGACTCCTCCACTCCATGAATCTCCTCCTGTGGCTGATCCACATCTAGAGGCTCATATTTAGGAGCAAGGAGCTCCTCCTCTGCATGCAAGTGTAGCTCCCTCTCAAGCGACAACTTCATGGCCTTCACCTCATTGAATTTTATATCTTGTTGCACCATAGTCATCCAACTGTTTGGAAAATAAACATGATACCCCACAAATATCCCAACTTCTATAGTCAGCTTCCGCTTATTCCTAGCATCCTTGGTCACATGAATGTAAAAATATGAGCCAAAAATATTCAAGTGAGAAATATCAGGCTTCTTACCAGTAAAAGCTTCTTCAGGTGTACTCATGCCAAGTACTCTACGAGGACAATGGTTTTGCACATAAACCGCAGTGTTGCATGCTTCCACCCACAAGTGCATCGGTAGGCCCTGGTCATGCAACATAGCTCATGCAACACCCATGATCATTCTATTCTTCCTCTCTGTGACCCCATTCTACTATGGGTTATGAGGTGCTATGAGTTTTCTTCAAGTTCCTTCTTTGCTACAGAAGTCTTTGAATTCGTTTGAAATATATTCACCACCATTATCGCTCCACAAAGCTTTCACTTGCTTTCCTGACTCCTTCTCCACCAATGCTTTAAACTCAAAGAACTTTGAGAATGTTTGATCCTTCTTCTGCAACAAGAAGATCCAACATATACGAGAATAGTCATCAACAAAAATAACATAATACCTATGTTTTTCTGTTGAAGCAACCGAGAAAGGTCCACACATGTCTGTGTGAATTCTCTCCAGGATCACCGAAGCATGGTTCTCCTTCTCATGAAAGGTGGTCGTCAACAACTTACCCATAGTACATCCATTGCACTGATCTGACTGCACAAGAGTACCCTTGGGAAGTCCAATAGAAATCTGCTGCAAAATCTTCAAGGCACCATGGTGAAGAAGGCCCAATCTCTTATGCCATAATTTGCCCTCATCTCGGCTCACCACTTCTTCTGATTTGCCCATCATTGCAGTGCAGCCATATACCTATAGCTTGTAGATATTCTCAACTCGAATCCATATCCTCTTGGTTTTACCCGTTGTTTTATATCACAAGAAATATTTTCCCTTGCTGAAAACAACGTCATAACCTCTATCCTCCAACATCGCGACAGAGACAAAGTTCTTCTTCAAACCTGGAACATGCATAACATCTTTCAATAGAAATGGTTTGCTTGAATCCATTTCAAAGGTAATGGTTCCAATTCCAGTTGCACTGTATCTACCATCGTCGCCCATATCTATATGCATTTGGAGATCCTTCTCCTCCAAGTCACTAAAAAACACCTTGTCTCCCGTCATATGGAAGGAAGCACCACTATCAAGATACCACACTGATCCCATTGCGCGTGAAACCAAGCATGCGATCAAAGATAGATCAAGTTCAAATTTCTAGGCTAAGGACTCACTAGCTGCAGCTCCAACATCCTTCTAGTTCTTCTTTTTCCGTGGGCAGTTAGTGGCAAGATGCCCATGTTTGTGACAGTGAAAACACTTCACCTTGGACAAATCTAGCTTCTTGCCTTTAGCCTCGGATTTTGGATGGGATTTCTTCCCCTTCCCTTTCCTAATTTCTTTCGCATCCAAAGCACAATTCTCTTCATCATTATTCTTTGATGAAGAGCCATCCCTGGTATTCCGCCTTATCTCCTCCTGCACTAGATCCGACCAAAGTCGCTCCCAATCCAACAGTTTCTCCCGTCCATTAATAGAGTCTTTGTAGCTGTGCCAACTCTTCGGAAGCCCAAGGAGAGCCAAGCTCACCAAGTCATCATCCGAAACTATAATTCCCACACTCCCCAGCTCATCCCTGCATTGGAAAAACTTCGTGAGATATTTTGGAATACTGTCACCCTTCTCCATTTTGATTTTTCTAAGCTTATCTTTAGCGCCAACTTCCTATGGTCGTTGCTGCTTTGGAAAATATCTGTCAAAGCCTTCCACATTGAAAATGGAGTGGCTTTCTCATGAAGGCTTGACACAATATGGTCTTTCACACCTTCCAACAAAATTCTTCTTGTCTTCGCTACCTTCTTTTTCCAGGCGTCATCTAATGCAACAATGCTAGAAGTAGGCAGGGATAGTTTTAAGGATGGAAAATTATCTTGAATTTTAAAAAATTGTGAATCTCACTAGTCCCTAATATGCAAACTATAAATTGTACATCACTATCGGTGAACTCCTTCATACCATTGTCTTCAAGCACCGCCTCCATCTTGTCCTTCCAGGCTATGTAGTTTGAGCTACCCTCAAGGGCATACTCCAACTGCAACCCATTTAAAGTCATTTCGATGAATACTCAACTTTCACACCAAGAAATTTTTGCAGCAAATTCGAATTGTCCACCAGCACAAAACTCAACACCGCTTCTATATTGCAATATCCAGTGACTAGCACTCCTCTAATACCATGTAGAAATTTATTAATACTGATATGTATTATCAGATTCTCCTGATCTAACAAATTAATTTGATGTTAAATACAAAATCCTTCCACTTAATTCTTTGCGGAAATTAAATCGCCAATTGCAAACACATGAAGAAAATCAATCACACATAAACAAGATGTTTGACCAGGAAAGCTTAAAGCTAAAAACCTCAACTATCATATATTATGTATAGCAATCGAATCATGTAAAAATATCATACAAATATTAGTACATCGAGCTTTCAGTACAATATGCAATCATCACACACTATCATGCAAAAATTTGCATATCTATGCACCAATTTGTTGCCTCCTGACAACCTACCTCCACTGCGCAATCCCTGTTGAAGAAGAGCCCTGAATGAATTCAATCTTGCCTTGCTTGCACTGCGCAATCCTCATTGGAAACTCCAATGTCTGTGTAGATGCATTGAATGCATCACTATAGCCACAACAAATAGTCCATCTCACCCTTTCACCTATCTCTCCACTGGGTCTCCACTGGAACTGTCATGCAAGTAGTTAACTGTTGTATTTTTTCAGTTGTAAGTGAGTCACTAGTTATGAATTAATTAAATAATTAATTCACTGAACTTTCACTAGTGTGTCTTTAGTTAAAACTAGATACAACTAGCACAAGTTTAACTCACTTAACTGAGTTAAACTAAATAACAACTCCCATAACTACTCTTCCAACTCTGTCACAACTCTGCCACTTCAGTTCTAACTGAGTCCTCCATTCATGAGTCACCAACCACCCTAGGAATTGCGTAATTCCTTCAGCCCATTGATGTGCCACATATGTTCACTGAAATGAAGTGCTTCAAGAGAATAAGTTACTATTTAGAGTTTGATTATTATTAAGGGCTAATAATAATCGGCATGCGATCTATTTTTAGATATGTAGTCTAAAATAGACTTTTCCCATATGTCTAAAAATAGAATCTCATCTATTTTTCCAACTTGATCAACCATCTGCAAATAGCCTCCTGCAACTTATAGAATATGCTCACCATGTCTAAAAATAGACATACACCTAAAAATAGCTTGCGGGCCCCACTTAGTGAAGGTGCTTACTTTTCACTAAGCTCATCATCTTGTTGAATCTCAACACTAGAGAAGAAAGGGTCCCTCTCAAGAACTTGAGAATCAGGATAAATATATTGATTTAAGGTTTTCTACAGAAAGTGATCAATTTTTGGAGGAGCCATCACCTACTAATTAGAGAGGACTAGGAGAAATTGTTTTTCTCTAAAAATATATTTCCAGTAGGTGAATCTCTCCTACCATCTAAAGCTAAAGTGAAGAATCCCCTAATGGAGGGCTTTTGATAAATTGGAAGATCTAAAGTTTTGGAAGATCTAATATTGTGCATATAGTATTCTCTTTGTAGAGACATGGATCAATGGGAAGGAGGGTGTCTTATGTGACTGAAAAAAGGTCCTGGACAAAGACACTATTTTAAGGGTCTCATGGGTGGAGGTCAGGGGTCTCCTTGAGATCTCATCAATCTGCATACTGAGCTAGCACCTCTCTATTCCTGTAACTTATTGCTTCTGCATGTGAGCACTACAAAGGAAGGAGGTGATCATCATGTTGTGTGGGTTGATGGGATTTATTCTAAGGCCCTTCCATTTGAGTCTGTTGTGGGTGGAAAAGCCGACAAGTCGAATTGTGCCCTGAATGGATGAATTTGCAACATCAAACCTTTTTTATTTATCATAACAAAAAATCTATTGTTTCAAGTGATATTATTGTTGAATTCATATAAGGAAGCCTCTTTACACTGTCGTTGAAAACATGAAAAAAAATATGTGAAAATCCCTTGAATTTGAAGAGGAATCATCGGAAAATCTATCTATAAAAATCATTTTGAAAATATTTGAATGCAAAATATAGTTTTTTTAAGGAGGATACATATTATTCCCTTATTCCCTTACGAAATTGCAGAAAAAAATTCTTCCCTGAAGTTTGATTTTGCCTTTAATAAAATCAATGTTTTTGTTGTGGGATTTTATGCTCGGTTTTACCAACGGTTGAATAAATAGTCCAAATTTCACATACCAGACATTGAAATTAGCCAGAAATTCACCATGAGAAGGCTCAAAATACATCATCAAATTTTTCACGAAGAAAAATAGTGGAAAATCGGTGAATTAAGGGTATTTTCTGAATGGAATACTTTTTAACTTCTTGTTTATTCAATTATTAGGATGCATCATTCCCTCTTCCCTCACAGAAATTTGGTACTCTGAGATCCGCTCAGATGATAGACTCCCACGCTATAATCATTTTTCATGAATTTGGCTTCACAGAAAGAGGCTATTTAGAAATCTATGCAACATATGCCTCCTATAAGCTCACAGTTAAAAAATAAATTCAGCCCACTCATGTAGGTTTTTTTGTTACCACAAGCGATGCATGGATCCATGTTTTACGACAGTTAGAGCAAGAGAAAATTAATTTTTTTTTTGAAAACGATCTCATTATAGGTCTCTTCACATTTTAAGTGATACAAAATAATAAAAATTTTAACAAGACATTTCACCCCTCAGAGCCCAACCTGTACATTTTGATATTTGCGAATTGTATATCTGGCCTTCAGGTTTCCATGAATATGAAGGTTGTAATGTAAAATTTAGAGGGAGAATCCAAAAATAGAAATTATTTTCCTATATGTCAAACAATTCCTTCAAAATTGTATTTTGGGTATTTTGTGATTTATGGAACTTTGGCTAGGGTTTGGTCATATGTATGTATGAAAAATTGAGCTTTCACCCACCAAATCCATGTATTAATGGGTGCATTGATCTTCTTGAAGGATGTGATTTTGATATGCGAGGTTGAGGACAAGTCTTTTATTAAAATAAAAAGGACTGCCCATGGTTGGGATGTTGCTTTCTATATTTTCAATTTCTTCAGGGGTATCAATCTTTTTACTTTAATTGTTCTCATTGGTATAGGACGGTCCTTCTTGAGGCCTTATCTTCAAGAAAAGGAGAAGAGGGTGCTCATGTTTGTCATCCCTCTGTAAGTTGTTGCCAATATACAATGCGGCCATGCTCAACATGTCGGGACCGTATGCAAAGGACTAGTTTGAATTGAAGCAATTGTTTCTTCTTATTGATATTGTTTGTTGTGGTGATGTTCTTTTTCCTATTGCTTGGTCAATCAAGAATTTGAAAGAATCAACTCAGAAAGATGGTAAGGCAATAGTATTTTTAAAAAATCTAAACTTTTTTAGGCACTATTATATTGTGGTGATCTACTATATCTACTTACTCGGGTGTTTGTTTTTTCTATGATGACAAAAATATCGTTCAAGTATTTGTGGACAATTGATTTGACCAGAGAATGTGCAAATCTCGTTGTTGGGTGCAGGAATTGCAGTTAATCAAACTCCTTCAACACTTAATTGTCAACTTGGGGGTTTCGTAAACTTAGAGACGAAGCACAGGAAATGCCAGAAATGGTATGAACTTTTCCTATATCTATCCCTACTTTAATTGCCATCTTGCAGAATTGAAAAGAAAGATCAAAAACAATTTACACCAAAGAAATTCTAGTGCTGGAATATGAAAGAAAGTACTTTACGAAGAAACCAATGAAAGGAACTTTCAAACTACTGCAAAAAATCCTAATTACCGAAGTAAAATTCTATGTTTATCTTCAGTATAGTTGTTGAGATATTAACAGTTGGGCCCTTGAAGAGATCTGCCTTCTTTATGGATTTTCTTTCCTGCAATAAATTTTTATTCTTGTACTCCTGCAATCTGCTTGCACTAGTACAGGCAGAAGGCTTATGTGTTGGAAGTATCTTTTAGACTTATATAGGAGATTTTTTTTCTTTATGCAGAGGCTCTCAGCCTTAGGACTAGAGCACTCTGTTCATGTATCAGGATATTGGTTTCTGTACCAAAACAGAGGTTCATGCACCAAGTTTCCAATTACTTTCAAGAAAAATTAAAGAGTGTGCTAACTATGAAAAGAATTTGAAAAGGCAAACATAACTCTGAAATAACTTCCACAAAAAAAATAATGCTTCAACCAAACTGAACTTCGAAATGAAAATATACTTCGAAATAAAAATGAACTCCAGAAGCCAAAGCACACTTTCTTCAATCAGGGAACTCTTTCATGCAGCCAAAGAAATTATCTAAGTATGACAGTAGGCTTTATCCCTGTAATAGTTACCCACATAATTCAGATCTACCTTTTAATATTTTTAACTCAGAAAGGTTCACTTTAATAATTCAAAATGAGTTTTAATCCTTTCCTTAAAAGTGTAAAGTGCAGGTACAAATCAATGCGTTGTAACAACGTTCATTCCTTAATTACCAAAGCATCTTTAATCCCTAATATTTTAACTCTTTATATTAAAAATACTTCTATTTGATAATGAACACTCGCAGAAATGTATCGAATATCTGCAAAATAAAGGAATGAAAAATATTTGTTGTGATGAACCAACAAAATCAAGTTGCAAAATTGTAGATGCAATAGTGCAGGAATAATGTGTTTGCACGATCCAGGCAGAAGTAAACTAAGATTTGGAAAAGGAAATTACTGAAGGTAAATGAAACTTAATTAACATTCACACCATAGATCCATCACACATTGGCTATTAATGAAATAGAACCATAACTCTTGTGAAATAATGAAACATAAGCTTAATCCATGCTTTTCGTTTAAACGAAATCAACACACACCTTTGACGAAATGAAAGCGAAAGGGAGAAAGAGTTGGGTTGGTTGGGCCCTAGCCACCCAACTCATTTCCCGTTTTAGCATACTTGAAACTTTAGCACTCAGTGACGCATAAATAAATAATTAAAATGTGGGATGAAAATAACATGGCGCAACTCCTTTGTATTAATTTCAAATAAGAGAATGTACATTGTGAGATCGAGTCCAGCCCAGAACGAGGGTGACAACAAAAAAATCACATTTTCACTAGAGTTATAGTAGAATTTCTATCGCTAGATAATTCCTATCTGAAATATACATTTTATACAACCCTTAGGCATGCGGCCATAACGAAATTACATAAAGTCGTTCCAATCCAAGCCTTTTGGATGAAACAAAATAACAATAGTGTTACAAATAAGCCTGCGACTGTAACAAAGTGCTAATATAATCATTGGTCTGTGACCTAATATTGACCATATCCCTGAATTTCCTCCACTCTGAGTCCAACTCGAGATGACCGCAACTGAACAATAAAAATTGGAACGAGATGCCCGCATTAGGTAGTGAGATGTCACAGGAGTTTAGGAGCGAGCGGTTGCCAACAGTGTAGGAATCCTACCTGTACTCGACCATGCTAATGAAACGATTAATAAATTTTCCTATCAAATACATTAGGGGATAAAGTATTAGTTGCAAGAAATATTAAAGGCATAAAATCTATTAAAATTATTATTTAAGTGCTTTGTAAACCTTAAATATGAAATATAAAGCTAGTGCAGGAATAGACATGATGCTTGGAATAGTGGAGGAATAAGGAGGTTTGTGAGGATAAAATATAGGTATAAGGTTGTGGTTTTGAAGTAGGAAGGGGGTAAAAAATGAAGTATTTTAGCCTACCAACACTCACATTCTATGCTTTCACGAGATATAAGTTTAGGCCTGCTGTGAACAATCCTTACTTGATGATTGAGGAGGAGGAAGCTGAAGCTCAACCATTAAATATGGGTGATAGTGTTGTTGAGCTCTAGACTCAAGTTTGATGGGTTTTTTTGGATAAAGACAAGATGATTTTGGAATTTTTTTTTTCATTTCTATGAAAGAAAGCATTAACCTATTTTACTGCTTTTTCTTATGTTGTGGAATTAAAATTTACACTCCTTGTTACTGGGCTTTGGAACCTTCATCAAGTTTTCAAATATTTTTATGAACTTCTTGAATTTGGAGATAGGTTATGTTGTCTTTTGGTTGTGGTGCATAAGCAACCAATCCTGACATACCAAGTCATATTAAGGAGTTAAGTTTTTTCCCTACTAGATTAAAGAAAGACAATGTTTAAATCATTACTGCTAGTTAATATTCCGCATAATTTGATTCAAGTAAAGCTGGGGAGACAGTACATAGGTTGTACCTAAATGAGATTATATTTTTGTACAATTTTCTATTGGTCATAAGAAAAATATGTGTTTGGTGTTTAGACATGAATCATGAATATAAATTATGTTTTGGCCATTGTGTGCAAGGCCAATGTATATCATTGTGTCTAAAAAATTGTTTTGGTTATTGTTGCAATTGGGTTGAGATCTCAAAATATTATTTAGTATAGAAGTATGTATGGCTCATGATAATCTAATATTTCAATAAAATATTAGTTTTAACTTTGGTTGCTATGCCATAGAGTAGTACATATGTCAAACTCTTAAATTTAAGTATTGATAATGGGATGTCAAACTCTTAAATTTAAGTATTGATAATGGGATTTTTTCTTTTTCTTTTCTCAGTACCATTAATCGATTTAGCACATTTTTTTCAGGACTACTTTCTACTCATTTTGAGTACAATATTGGAAACATTCAATAATTCCATGTTTTTTTAAGTAAGACAAGTGTGTGATGTCCATGATTTTCAATTTGTAGAAATTTAACAAGGATACTATGTGTTATTTCCTATGGAAATCTTAAGCTAGACTCTTCCTATGAAAATCTTAACATGGACTCTTTCAAAGGGTTATTTTAAGTTAAATCCTTTAGTTTTGAATTTTAATGTGAGTTTCCCTTGACAGACAAATTAATAGGTACATGCTTCCAGAAATTTTGTCTTTGTTGAATTCCCTATTTCATATGTCATCCACTCAGATATTTAGTATATGGTAATTGTTTGCTCCTGACTACTTATATTGTGTCTCAATTTCTTCTTGATTTTCAGGAGTTGTTGCGGGGATTTTTTTGATTTTAACTGCATTATTCATGCTCACCTAGGGAAACTAAATGTAAATCTTGAAAAATGAAGGAAAGGAATTCTGTGTTTCAGAGTACTCTGACATTTTTAATTATTTTCCTTATTTGTTGCTATTGATGTACAAATTGAAAATAATTACATCTGTGAACTCCTTTTAGCACGCATCACCTTCTTGGGAACATGAGGAGCTTTAAAATATTACTCTCACACCTTTACCTTTCCTCAAATTACACGAGTGTCTAATTTGGAGTTGCAATATACCTCTATAAAATCCTTTTGAAGTTTTATTATCTCAGTTTGAAGTTGAAATAATCTATAAATATCTAATGACTCCAGAAGTTTTTACAAACTCAACACTTCATCATGGTGTATGACATGAATTGATGTCTTTTATTTAAATAGTAAGGGTGGCACGCTGCATGAACCTTTGTATTTTTATTTTTATTTTTTTATATATAGTTTTTGAACCTATATCCACGATTTTCATTCCTAGCATATAGTATTCTATTAGTGTCAAATATGCAATGAACGCAGTCATATCTAAGGAGTGGGTTTGTGGCAAACTATGATCCAGTTGTTGGAATTTGGCAACACATTAAATCAGAGTTTCTGTTAGTTTCTATTCCTTCATAATTTTAATCAAATTTTTTATGACTTGGGTCAATTCAAAATTGTGAAAAAATATCAAAGAAATTATTATTCCATACATGGATCTTGTGTCATGGTAACACTCTGTTCATGTTTGAAATTTTTGCTTGATTCTATCAGATTTGTCACTGAAATAGAGAGTACTTTTACTATAAAAATAATTTATTTGATACTCGAGTTGTATATATAAGAAATTAAAATTGAAAATAGGGTATTTTTTCTTAAAAAATAATTTACTCCATGCTCAAGTTGTATATATACTGAAATTGAAACTAAAAAGAGAGTATTTTTGCTACATAACTAATTTACTCCATATCTAAGTCGTACAGATAACAAAATTTTCTCATATTGTTTTAAAATGTAGAGATTTTAATGTAGCGCACCATGTCCATATTTCTCGGGCATAATGTAACAATCCAGCTTGCTGAAGGTTAGGAAAGTTTATTAAATAGGACAATGTACTAAAATACCAGTTTTTTGACATTTTAGATGGTAAGTTTAGGTTAATCTCCTGGTGATGTCTATTTAAAATAAGGTGAATTTCTCAAATTAAGGGCAATGACTGAATTTTATTTTATTTTTCTAAATTAGGCTAGAATTCTATTGATTTATACAAAAGATACAAAATGTGCTTCCGAACAGGTGGTTTCTGGACTAGCCAACCCCTTTTCGATGAGAAATTATCAAAATCAAGAGTTTGGGCTGCCCTTCATGGGGAAACCAACCTTTAATATATCCAAGAGTAGCAAAGTTTGCAAAAAAACAAAAATAGGCACAAAAAACATAGATAAGCCTATATAAATAGAGACATAAGAGAGCCAAGGAACTACATCTATCGAGTCTATGCATCATTATCCATGTAATATGGATTTTCCTTCGTCACGACGCATATGTATTCTTTCATGGTCACTTTTTCCTCCTCGGTAAGCGGGGGGTCAGGCTCCAAAGTAGAAAAGGGGACCATCGTGGGCTGCTGAGCTTTTTCACTACAATCCAAGTTGTTTGCTCCTGCATTTTTGTTCCAAGTACCCTCTGAAGCGATGCTCTAGACGCCGTCCAAGTCATCCTTCGAGATTTTTACAGGAAGACCAGCTAATTTTCAAGACAGAGGAGGAGGTGTATGAGAGATTATGGATTTATGAGGCCTCTTCCATCCACTCAGGTGATTTTCAGGGTGGTGCCCTTCCTGGAGACAAACCAGCAGCTGATCAGAGAGCGACGGGGAGGGGGCATTATGATCGAAGACCTCCGGGTCATCGAAGGAAATAGAGAGGGAGTAGGTGCAAGAAGATGATCTAGGGCCAGGAGCTTGGGAAGGGGAACCTCTACCACCTCCACGATGGCTGATAGCAGTCACACATATGGTCGCAGAGGAGAGGATAATCCACAGAGCTGAAGACAAAAGCGTAGGAGCTAGAGAGCTATCCATATCCAACTAGCAAGCGACAGAGAGAGAATTAGGAGGAACAGTGGTACCTTTTGCCACTAATTTCCAGCGAGGATGATTGAAAGCCGAGGGAGGGGGAATGAATGTCACGAAATGCCAATGTCCTCCTCTGTATACCATATTTATTCCTTGCGCGCACCAGAGTAAAAGACCCCCTATCAGTTCAATCCAGTGGCCCATGCTCCAATGAACCAGGTGGTCGCCCATCTGTCTGGCATGCTGCGCTTGTATTGTGTCAAATATCGACATCTGGGAAGGGAAATGATTGAAATCACTGGCAAACCATTAACTATTTAAATGAATAGTTAGTTTGATTTGTGGATTGTTAGTGATTGGTCCAGTTCAATCCCCCTTACCGTGGAAAAGGTATAAAGGGTATGTAAACACCCACTTCATTATTCAAGGAAGGTTTCCATTGCTAAGGGGAATACCATTAACTGTTGGGTCTAGAGACATTCTATGAATTTCTAGGTGAACTCTGGTAAGGGTTTGGAGACATTCTGTGAACTTTGGTAACTTACAGTTTGTAAACGAGAATTGGGGCTTGTAATTACTATAGAAGTCAACATTTTTTGAAGTACATTTATATATGGTATTGAATTGAAATTGTCTTTTTTTTTTTTTCAAAATGTTTTAAGCTTCAGGGGAATCCCATGAAGCATATTTCTACGGATATTTCTCTTGCCATTAAATCGGCTCCCTCTCTGAATCCTCTCTCTAGAAAAATTATTGAGAGCAATTCCCTCACCCCCCGGATTTATGGTCTACCTAAAATTCATAAACTAGGGCCCCCCTTGATACCTATTGTTAACACAATAGGTATTCCCTCGTATCATCTTGCCAAATTCTTGGCCCAAAAGCTTAAACCCCTTGTGGGTCTCACCGACTCCTATGTTAAGGACTCGGCCTCCTTCCTCAATGAATGGAAGGACATCAGACTGGAACCTGGGGAATTATTAGTCAGCTTTGATGTTGTTTCATTATTCACCAAAATCCCCATCAAGGAATCCATTGATGTCATTAAGCGGATCTCTAATAAAGACACCTCTAAGTTAGTAGGTATCTGCCTCACCTCGACCTTTTTCAGTTTTCAAGGTGAGTTCTATGAGCAGGCTTGTGGTGTAGCTATGGGATCCCCTCTCTCTCATATAGTTTCTAACCTTTTTATGGAATATTTTGAATCTAAGGCCTTGGCCTCAGCTCAATTTCGCCCTAGGAAATGGAAAATATTCATGGATTACACCTGTGTCATTTGGCCCCATGGTAGGGAGAAGTTGGATCTATTTCTTGGGCACCTGAATTCCCTGTCAGATCCATCAAATTCACCATGGAGGTTGAAGTTTATGGTTCCCTTCCTTTCTTGGATATCCTTCTCTCCAGGAGGGTGGATGGATCCATTTCCCACCAAGTTTTTTACAAGAAAACTCACACAAAACATTATCTTCATGCTGGGCCTCATCATTTTTTTGCTCAAAAATTTGGTGTTCTTTGCACCCTTGCTACTTGTGCTCTTAGGATTTCTGACAACAACCACATGGAGTCTAAGAAATCCCATCTTCTTAAAGTCTTTGAGAATAACGGGTATAATAGATCTGAGGGCCATAGGGCCTTTCAAAAAGCCCTTAATGGATTAAAAGGAAAATCTTCTCGAGTGGATCATGTTTCCAAGATTCACCTCCATTTTATCCAAGGAACCATGAACAAGATTTCCCATGTCCTCAGAAGGAATAATGTCTCCTTTGCTTTCAAACCCCTTTGTACTATTAGGAATTCTCTCGGATCTATCAAGGACCCTATTGAAGACTCCAAAGTCATTGCTAAGGTTGACCATTTCCATCATAGGAAGCTTAGGGAAGCCATTGCGATTGAGCGACATGCTAAGAATCTCAATAGGGATGATGGTTGGAAGTTGAGTAAAAGGTATTCTAGCCTCTAGATAATTTTTTTTGTTCTCCTCACTTGTTTATTTTTCTGTCTCCCTTCTCTTTTTTCCTCGTTTCCCCCCTTTCTCTTCTTTTGTCTAGTCTTCTTTGTCCCTAGATTTTGTCTTTTATTCTCTTCATGTATATATTTTTATATATTACCCCTTAGGTTTTTTCTGTATAATCCCCTATATATCTTAGTAATAAATTATTCATAATTCTTGTTAATTATTATTATTATTATTTTTATTTTTATTTTTATTTTATTTTTATCAATTAAAATTTTAATTAATTATTACATAATATGTTTGCCCCCCTTGCTTATTTCTCCTAATCTTCTTTTTTCCTTGATTTTATCTTAATTATTCTTTAGGTTTATATATAACCCCCTAATAGAAAATTCTTCAAAACACTTTTTAATTTTAATTTTTATTATTATTTATTAATCAATTAATCAATTAAATATTACATAATACATTTTATTATAATATCTATTAAAATAAAAATTTCAATAATCAATTTAAAATTTTAATTAAATATTACATAATAAAATTTATTATTATTATTATAATATTTATTGGGTCAATATTTTAATAATTTTAATTAACTAATTTACTAATTCATTAACGACTACTTTTTAAGTGGCTAGTTTTTAAGAGCTAGTTTTCTTCAGTTAATACCGGGCAATGATGCATCCACACTATTTATTCAATTAGATCGATTGGATTTTCACCTTATCCCGAGGATGAACCACATTTTTTGGTTCAAAACGTCGACCAAATCCTACTGATGTGATTGATCCGAAAATACATTTATCTAATCTATGGATCACAAAAGTCTGGGATCTAACAATATCAAACTTTCATATTATATTACTATGTTATGCTTGTTAACATAATAAATTGACAAAAACTCTTTACATATGCTACCAGTATGGTTTTCCTGGTGAAAAAAAGGTACCTAATGGAATGTATCTTTTTAATTAGTTAACATGAAGTAGTTGCTTAGCTTACCAAAAGAAAAACATCAACCCTTATTATTAAAGTTAGCATTAACATAAAGATAAAATATAAATATTAATAGGAAATATCAATACTATTCTTAAGAATTATAACTATTCAGATCAAACTTAACAATTATTCTATGCCTATATTTATAAATAAACTTAGTATTAATATCAATCATCTTCTTTTTTAACAATAAAAGAAAAATAACCCCCCGATTGGAGTGCCAAGTGGTGCTGCGTGGAGAGAAACGTGGGGAGAGACGTGTCGAGTGTATGTAGCAACTGCCAAACCCACATCGATGCTGATGCATGATAACAACGATGGGTTGCTCCACCCACGGAGCTTAATGATGGAATTAATGAAGCATGCTGAACAGCTAGGCACGTCAGATGACCTGTCAGAAAATTCTAGGGGAAAGTGTCGGCGCAGGAGGTGGAAGCGACATATGAACATTATTTATGTTGTCTTTTGGTGTATGGTAGTCAGTGAAGCACAAAGCAGCAGGAGGAAGTTACGCGGTCGGAGGAGAGCTCTTTCAACTTCAGCGTGTCATCTACAAGGGTATGTGTCAAATTCTTCTCTCACCCATGAAGTGTGTATTTGGTTCTTCGTCCATGTTAAACAAGGTCCTGGTTATTTTGGATTACCTGGTTCTTAACAATGTTATTGTTTCTTACATGGTTCTTAATGAAGCTTATGCCTCCTCTTCTCTGCATTTTAGTTGTGGGGTTCTGGTGGGTACTTTTTCCACTCACCTTCTTGAGAAGGGCGTAATTCAGTGCCACCACAGTAATTTCGCGGCCGCCTCTCTAACTTTTGTTTGCTCTTATTTTTCTACTGGCCTTGCATGCCTGAACTTCATTAATTCATGTATTCTTGTAGAAGCTTTTGCATGGTGTGGTAATGGCCTTGGATTTTTGTCTCTGGCTCTAGATTACTGTTGTCTCGACCTTCTTTAGCACCCTTATTTTTTCTGGCCTTTGCATGTCTCTGTAACTATTCCATATTGCAGTCAACACCTCTGGGAAATTGACCGGATGGCCTATAATGATTTTCCTGTGGGTGGCGAGTCGGTAATGTTTGGCTGCAATGGTTCAAGTGGGAAGCGGGCCAGTGCTCTGGCCAAAACCATGGTTCTTGTTTTCATAATTTTTAGAATTTTACTTTCTTGGCTGGAGAAAGTTACTATATGTTCCTTCATTTGGGTTTATTGGGCTATTGTTGTTTGTCATGTTGTTATTATCCAAATTAAAAGGGGAGTATTCTCTATAGTTTGGGCTAGTTATGTGGTTATGTTACGTCTGTTCCATAGTATTAGGTTTATGGTTAATAATTCAAAGAGTGGGCACACCAATTTCTAGAAGGTGGTGTCCTGCCTGTCTGTTAAGACGTTGTCAACAGTGCAAGCTAGTATCTCTCTTGGTAGGGATATCGAGTATCCGATGGCTCCCAGATAGCACCATGCACTTCTTTTCACTTCATGTAACTTTTATATTTCCATGCTCTGTACTACTGCAGGTCTTCCTAGCAATTCTCACCTACACAGATATTTGCTAAAAATCTAGGTTCTGAAGACAATGGTTAAAGCTCAGTCGACAAAAAAGGAAGAAAAAGCCAAGGGGAAAGCCAAAGCTTCACCAACCAGATGGGGATGGAAGTCCGGTAAATAGGTGATGGAGAATTTATTTCAAGCTTACTTGGATGGCACTCCCAACCATATCAAATCCTTAATCTCTGTGTGGGAACATGATGCAAGGGAAAAAGAGGAAGCAAAACTGGTCGAGGAAGGTATGGAGTTGATTTTAACTGATCCGGGTAATACCCGTAGCAGACGCTCTTTTCTAACACTCCATTCATACCTACTAGACCCTGAAATGTCTATTGGTGAAGGAAATTGTCACAGTCCAAGAGATCGGGGCAGATCCTCATGCAACCTCAATTCTGGTAGAAATTCGCAGAGATATCCAAGAGATCAATCTACGAAAACACCACCAGAACATCTGAATCAAACGTGTCGACATGCAATTGCAAAGCATGAATCAGGTTCATATGCTAGGATCGAGTGTTAAAGATTCAACTCCTATAGAGTCTTCCAAGGACTGATTTCTCTAAATTATGTTTTTTTGGAATGAAAACGGATAACATTTACTTTTTCTATATGTTTATGGATGTAAAGATAAATAATAGACCTTTAAAGACAGTAAGAGATGGCTTTAAGATGTTTAAGTTTTGGATGACCTATAACTCTTTAAGACGACCAACAAACCTGGTTTCCTATGGGCAGGTTTAGGTGAGAAGTTGTATATTTCTATAACCTGCATTTTGTTTTTATGAATAGAAAATATAAAGGCACTACTAAGTTTACAAAAAAATAATAATAAAAGAAAAATATTAACACAAAGGAAAAACAAGTAATTTGTTTTTTTTAATTAATAAAAGAACAAAATTTAAAAATAGTAAAATTGTCAAAGAATAATAATTTATTAATATTAAAAATAATACATAAAATATTTACAAAGAAAATAAATTAATAAAAGATAATGATAAATAACTCTAATAATAACTATTACAAATTAATCTAAATCGAAAAAATATTAATTAGTATCATATTTCCCCCTCGGATCAAGTGAGAGAATGTGACATGAATGGGTCTCCCACATGGAGAGTGGGGCCTTGATATATGCCCTATCATCTCTCATTTCTTCTTAAATATGATACTGAGATGGTACATATGAGTTATGGCTCTATATGAGAATTTGGGTGGTTTCTCTATGGTCTTCTCGTTGGGAAGGATTACATTTGTTCTCATCATGGCTAAGGAAAAAAAAATATTTTGTTTTAAGGAGATATGGATTGTGGAGTTCATCAAAGCCAAATACGCTCTTGATTACACCAAGCTTTAACTACCTCATTGGTCTTGGTAAGTTCACTATGCTTCAAAACCACCTAGTTATTTCCATTTTTTTTACTAAATTCAATTCAACCTCAATTGTTTTGGTTTGTTGATTCTCTTAGTAAGGCATCCCTAAGTGACCTATCTAACTCTAGCTTAATATTTCTCACACCATTTGGGTGTGGAGGTAAACTCTACTACTCTCCTCATTTGGCATAAGCCCCTTATTTCTAACCTTGTTATCTCTAATTCTTTTCTTGCAACTGCTAGTCGTAGCCCCTCATTGACCTCTCTAACTTGACAAGTTGGAAAATTTTCCTTTAGCCATTGATTATCACTTTCCATTCTCTGTTGGAATTCCCCCTCTCATATTATAAATTCCAAAGAGCCATATATAATATTTCAAATTACATGAGATATGACTTAAAGGAAAAACTATTCAAAGTGTTGGAATTATAATTATTTATAAGGATGAAGATAGAGATATATTACAATGAAGAGCCTTTGGGAAGACCAAAAATCCTTGAAAAAAAGTAAAACAAATAATCACTTCATATATGTGCAATTTTAAAATAATAAAATAAGAATAAAAAATTTGAATTACTGCTCAACCTAGTAGTACATAGAACTCATTCCAAAGAGCCATATATACTATTTCAAATTACATGGTTATACTTAAAGGACACAATATTGAAAGTCCTGGAATTATAATTATTTACAGGGGCTTTTAAAGTACTATCAACTCACTCTATATATATATATATATATATATATATATATATAAAGAGAAAGGTTAGTGGTTTCTTCACTTGGAAATTTAGTTTAAAATCCAAATAAGTGTCAATATTTATCCTTATAAATAATTGCCCTTTCTGGATGCAGGTGTTTGACATGATACAAGCGCAATGTGCTCGACGGATGGGCAGCCACATGGTTGATCGAAGCATGGGCCACTGGAATGAAGTGACAAGATATCCTTTACTCTGGTGTGTGCAAGGAATAAATATGGTAGACAGAGGAGGACACTGACATTCAACGACATTCATTCCCCCTCCATAAGCTTTCAATCATCCTCGCTGACCATCAATGGAAGAAGGTACCATTGCTCCTACTAATTCTTGCTCTCCCGCTTGCTTCTTGGCTCTGGCTAGCTCTATGAATCCTTTTTTGCTTTTGTCTTCAGCTCTATGGATTATCCTCTCCTCTGCAACCATTCCACGTCGACACCATATGTGCAGTCATCATGGAGGTGGTAGAGGCTACCCTTCCCAAGCTTCTGGCCCTAGATCGTCTGTGCGCACCTGCTCCATCTTTATTTCCTTCGAGGACCCAGAGGTATTTGA
Organism: Pinus albicaulis; assembly: GCA_034641835.2. Classification (NCBI taxonomy): domain Eukaryota; kingdom Viridiplantae; phylum Streptophyta; class Pinopsida; order Pinales; family Pinaceae; genus Pinus; species Pinus albicaulis. The sequence goes on from CM076572.1 coordinate 239,355,512, forward strand.
CCCTAACACCCCCTCCCCGTCGCTTTCTGACCAGATGCTTACTCATCTCCTGGAAGGGCACCACCTTGACAACCGCCTGAGTGGAGGGAAGCAGCCTCGCAAATCCACTATCTCGCGTACATCTCCTCCTCTGCCTAGAAATTTAGTTGGTCTTCCTGTCAAAATCCCACAGGATGACTTGGACGACATCTCAAGCCTCACTTCAGAGGGTACCTGGAACAAAAATGTAGCAGCAGACATCATGGCTCATAGTGCAATAGCTCAGCAGCCCACGATGGTCCCCTATTCAACTCTGGAGCCTGAATCCTAGCTTAATGAGGAGGAAATAGCGACCATGAAAGAATACGGATACATCATGATGGAGGAAAATCCATGTCAGATGGATAATGATGCACAGACTCAGTAGATGTAGTTCCTTGGCTCTCTTATATATATGTTTATATAGGCTTATCTTTGTTTTTGTGCCTATTTTTGTTTTTTTGCAAACTCTGCTACCATATGTCTGAGTTGCTTCTTTCAAATGCTTGATTAACTAAGCAATAGGAAAAAGAACATCACCACAACAAATAATATCAATAAGAAGAAAACACTAACCTTCAAACCAGTCCTTTGCAGACGGTCCCGACATGCCGAGTATGGCTGTAATAATATTGGAAACAAATTTTTGAGGGATGAAAAGCATGAGTACTCCCTTGTCCTTTTCTTGAAGATAAGACCTCAAGAAGGACCAGCCCATGCCAATGAGAACAACTAGAGTAAAAATCTTGATACCCCTAAAGAAATTGAAATTATAGAAAGGAACATCCCAACCATGGTTAGTCCTTGTTTTTTTTAATAAAAGATGTGTCCTCTGCCTCAAATATCAAAATCACATCCTTCAAGTTGATCAATGCATGGATATGGTGGGTAGAAGCCCAATTTTTCACATGTACTTATGACCAAACCCTAGCCAAAGTTCCATAAATCCCAAAAAACCCAAAATGCAATGTTGACAGAATTGTTTGACCTATAGGCAAATAATTACTATTGTTGGATTCTACCTCTAAATTGTACATTACAACCTTCATTGTCATGGAAACCTTAAGGTCGGCTATAAAATTCGAAAATATGAAAATGTATAGGTTGGGCTTTGAGGGGTGAAATGTCTTGTTAAAATTTTTATTCTATTGTATCACTTCAAATGTGAAGAGACCTATAATGAGATCGTTGTCAAAAATACATTTATTTTTCTCCTGATCTAACTATCATAAAACATGGATCCATGCATCGCTTGTGGTAACAAAAAAACCTGCATGAGCGGGCTCAAATTTTTTTTTAACTGTGAGATTATAGGAGGCCTTTGTTATGTAGATTTCTAAATAGTGTCTTTCTATGAAGCCAAATTCAGGAAAAATGATTATAGGGTCAGATTTTGTCATCGCAACGGATCTCAGAGTATCGAATTTTCGTGAGGGAAGAGGGAATGATGCATCCTAATAATTGAATAAACAAGAATGTTAACAAGTATTCCATTCAGAAAATACCCTTAAATCACCGATTTTGCGCTATTTTTCTTCATGACAAAATTGATGTTGTATTTTGAGCCTTCTAGTGTAGAATTGTTGGCTGATTTCAGTGTCTGATATGTAAATTCTGGATTGTTGATTCAATCGTTGGTCAAATGGAGCATAAAATCCCACGACAAAACCATTCATTTTATTAAAGGCAAAATCAAACTTTAGGGAATAATTTGTTTCTGCAATTTCGTAAGGGAATAAGGGAATAATATGTATCCTCTTTCCAATAACTACAATTTGCATTCAAATATTTTCAAAATTATTTTTGCAGATATATTTTTGATGATTCCTCTTCAAATTCAAGGGATTTTCACATACTTTTTTGCATGTTTTCAACAACAGTGTAAATAGGCTTCCTTATATGACTTCAACAACAATATCACTTGAAACAATAGATTTTTTGTTATGATGAATAAGAAGCTTTGATGTTGCAAATGCATCCAGTCAGGGCACAATTCAAGTTTTTGGCTGTTCCACCCACAACAGACTCAAATGGAGGCGCCTTAGAATAACTCCCATCAACCCACACAACATGATCATCACCTCCCTCCTTTGCAGTGCTCACACGTAGAATCAAGAAGCTACAAGCAGAGAGCAATGCCACTGCAATATGCAGATTCATGAGATCTTGAGGAGACCCCTGACCTCCACCCATGAGACCCTTGTCATTGATGGCAAAGGAGTACAAAGGAACAACACCATAATTATCATTAAGGCAAAGGAGAAGAGAAGCATAAGCAATAAGGAAAAGGAGCAGATCAGGAAATGATGCAATAAGAATGAAAAAAGGAGGCAAGGAGAAGAAATGTGCAAAAATGTGCAACGAAGAGGCAAAGGAGCAGCATTAGAAGTATAATCTAAAGCAGAGAGAAGCAACAAAGAGACATGGAGAAGCTTTAGAGTTATTACTTAAGGCAAAGGATCAAAAAAGAAGCGAGGAGTAGCAGAGAGGCAAGGAGTAGCATCAGATCATTATCTAAGGCAAAGGAGCAGAGAGGAGAAACATTAGAATCTTTATCAATGAGAAAAGGCAACAAAGGAAGAAAAGGAGCAAAGGCAACAAAAGAGAAAAGGTAGCAAAGGCAGCAAGCTTGGGTCAAGTCATGAATGTATTGAATCAAGTTGTGAATGTGCTAAGAAAAGTAATGAACGCGTTCAACAAATGGAGGAAGTTGCGAATGCACGGGTCAAGTCAGGCTATTCACATTCAGTACAGAAAGCAAAGGAAAATTCAGGTGTATGCATATAGAATGTGTGCAACAAAGAAAAAAAATGAATGAACAGGCCAAGTCGGGCTGGTTTTAATTGCATGCAGAAGTGGTTCTGCATTCAGAATATCATGAATGACTTGGGTGTTCTACGTGCAGCAAAGAAGAAATGAACGAGTGCAACCAAAGAAGCAAAGGCGTGAAGGAGTGAATGAGCAGGTCAAGTCGTGAAAATACATGTTTAGAATAGTGTTAGTAGATCACACATTGCAATCGGCGATTTTTATGTTTATTTTTAAGTATTCACAAGCTATATATTTTAAGTTGCGGTGCAAAGTATATCGCATACCGCAGAAAATAAGGAAAACCCATTATGGTAAATGCTAAAAGGTGCGAAATGCGATAAGGTTTTCAAGCCAATTCGCAAAATCACAAATTGCAAGTGGTGATAACGTTTTATTTGAGCAAATTGCGACATCGAAATTGTGATAAGTGGTGGGACCCAATCAAAAATCGCAAATCAAAAAGTCAGAAGGCTGAGAACACAAGGGTTCAAATTGATTCCATTTGTCAAACCGGGAGGTAACTCCTCAAATCGGAATGTGTTATTGAATGAAGAATGAACATGCATTTATACATGGAGGTGAGGCTATTGGGATTCATCTCCCAATGACTCTTGGCCTTCCTTAATTCCCAATATTATTTATTATACAAAATTAAATATCCACACCCATCCCATAGGATTAGGTGTCAACATTCCCCCCTTTAATCCGAAGGGATGTTGGTGAGTCCAAGCATCGATCTGAACTTTTCAAACTTTTCTCTTCCAAGTGCTTTGGTGAAGATGTCGGCAGTTTGCTCATTTGTGGAACAATGATGTAGATGGATGGTCTTGGCCTGAACATGATGTCGAATGAGATGGTACTTTGTATTGATGTGCTTTGTTCGATCATGGAACTTTGGGTTCTTGGCCAACTTTATTGCAGAAGTGTTGTCGATCATGAATGGAGTGGAATACATCTGTTTCATCTGCAAATCTTCCAGGATTTTCCGGAGCCACACAATTTCCTTTGTTGCTTCAGCTGCTGCCACATATTCTGCCTCGGTCGTGGAATCTGTTGGAACTGACTGTTTGCGTGATCTCCATGAGACAGCTCCTGATCCAAGACTCATGGTGTAACTTGTAGTAGACACCCCTGTTTCTTTTTCGCCATCAAAGTCTGAATCAGAGTATCCGATCAAGCTGAAGTCGCCTACCTGTGTATATTTGAGTCCAAAGTCTTGAGTCCCCTTCAAGTACCTTAACACTCTTTTTGTAGCAGACCAATGTCCTTCACAAGGTTTTTGCATGAACCTTGAGAGGATTCCAACAGCAAATGAAATGTCAGGTCTGGTGGTGGTCAGGTAGATAAGACTTCCTACAAGCTGTCTATACTTAGTTGCATCCTCAAATTCCTTCCCTTCAATAGATGTGAGCTTCAAGTTTTTTTCCATTGGAGTGGTTAAGGGATTACAATCATCCATGCCAAATTTGTTCAAGAGATCTCCAATGTACTTCTTTTGAGAAAGAAATATGAATTTAGGATGTTGAATTACTTCAATACCCAAATAGTAATGAACATGACCCAAATCAGTCATTTCAAAACCTTTCTTCAACTCTTTCTTCATGGATGCAATATAGCTCTCATTGTTTCCTGGTATCAAAAGATCATCTACATATACCACAAGATATACAACTGTTTTTCCAACTTTCTTAACAAACAAAGTTGCATCATCAAGATCAAAATGTTTGAAGTCAAGTTTCAGAATATGCTCGGTTAATTTCTCATACTAGGCTCATGGTGCTTGCTTGAGGCCATACAAGGATTTTATAAGCTTGCAAACTTTGTTTTCTTGACCCTTTACAACAAATCCTTCTGGCTGGGACATATAAACTTTCTCCTTTAGATCTCCATTCAAGAAGGTTGTTTTTACATCCATCTGATGGAATTTCCATCCATTCTGAGCTGCTAGGGCAAAGAGAGTCCGGATGGTGGTCCATTTTGCTGTGGGAGAAAAAGTTTCTTCATAATCGATTCCTTCTTTTTGTGCAAAACATTTTTCCACAAGCCTGGCCTTGTGCTTGTCAAGTGAGCCATCTGCTTTATACTTGTTCTTGTAGACCCACTTACAGCCAATTGGTTTTGTTCCCAAAGGCGGATCAACCAGCTTCCAAGTGCCATTCTTTATCAAGGTATCATACTCCTTCTGCATCGCTTCTTTCCATTCATCATGAGAAGCGGCTTCTTTGAAGGAAGTTGGTTCATGATCTGTAGACAAACTCAATTCACAGTTATAAGCAATATCCATATCAACGGGAGAATCAGAATTATCTACATCACCTTCGATTTGTTGAGTGGAACTTCTTGTTCCTGTTTTTCCAACCTCATCAGGATGAACATTCTCCAGTGTCTTTGTCGGCCATTTGGGAGGACCTTTCTGAGATGGCCCAGGCTGGTCATTTGACTGAGTTGGGATTGATTCAAGATTCAATCTCCCAATTATGTCAATCACATCATCCAATGTGTCATCCATGGTTGTTTCTTCATGTGGGGGAGAGAGTGCTTCAGGACATGATTCCACAGTTTGATTCAATATCGGAATCCCCCCTTCAAGATGTGGAATCACATTATCAAATTCTTGGAAGGACTTTTCATGTGTGAATCTATCCAGGCGATCAAGTTGCCGCTCAACAACCTTGTCACTCTTGGAAGATTCAAGAAATATGACATCTCTTGCTATTACAAATTTCTTATTTGCTTCATCATAGAGACGATATACTTTGGAGGTATTGGAGTACCCCAAGAAGATACATTTTCTACTTCTAGCACCAAGTTTTTTCCTTTGACCCTTGGGTATCAAGGCATAACAGGTGGACCCAAAGACCCTGAAATGCTTTACCGAAGGAATGTGGCCATGCCACATTTCAAAAGGAGTTTGTTTCTAATTGAACTTGAAGGACACCTATTCTTTATGTAAACAGCACATAGAATTGCATCAGCCCAAAACATCAATTTTACATTCTTGAAAAATAACATGGAGGGGACCATATTTAAAATGGTTCTGTTCATTCTTTCAGCTACACCGTTCTGTTGTGGATTATATGGCACAGTTGTTTGATGTTTGATTCCATGTTGACGAAGATAATTTTCAAATTCGTTTGAAGTATATTCTTTTCCATTATCAGTACGTAGAGAGCCAATATGTGTTTGTGCATCATTTTCAATCCATGCATGAAAATTATTGAAAGTTTGAAAAGCATCAGACTTATTCTTCAGTAAGTAAATCCAACACATTCTGGTGTAGTCATCAATAAATTTCATCATGTATTTGTTTCCATTTGTAGAAGCAATAGGCATAGGGCCACATAAATATGAATGAACAAGCTCAAGTTTTCTATGTGCTCTGGAGTGTGAATCATGAAATGGCTGTTTGCTATGCTTTCCTAGAATACAAGCATCACATTCCTTAGGTTTTCTAGGAATTGTAGGCAGTCCATCAACACCATTTTTCTTCAACAAACGAAGGCTGTCATAATTTAAGTGTCCAAATATAGCATGCCATAAAAGACTTGATGGAAATGTACCTTCATCATGATGTGAGCTGAATGCAAAGTTTTGAGCATGAGCAGATGAACCTTTCAGCTTCAAGAGTCTCCCTTCTTCTATTCCCTCCATGACAAGTGAGTGATCTGATGCTGATCTGACCTCTACCTTGCCATCAAACAAGTGAACTGAGTGTCCTTGCTGCTGGATTTCGATCAGGGACAGCAAGTTTCTCTTCAACTCCGGGAGGTATAGAACCTCGTGTAGGATATGATCAGGAAGACCAGGCAGTTTAAGCCTGACTGTGCCAAGCCCTGATGGCTTGAGTTTGGATTTATCTGCGAAATATACTGCTCCATCAACTTTGTCAGTGAATTCTTCAAAAAAATATTTTCTAAATGTCATGTGACATGTTGCTCCTGAATCTAGCAACCAATCATCTCTCCATGAAGTAAATGAAACATCAAATAGGTTTTCAGTTACTCCATTGTTACAATGTGCTAGAACAGAATGAGTTGATTTGTCTTTGTCATTAGTTTTACCTTTGTCTTGATTTCTTTGCTGCTCAATTTTCTCCCAATGTGTGACAGATTGTCTGCCCCCCTTTTCTCTAAAGTTTCTTCTTCCTCTTCTTCTTCTGCCATCTCTTTCTCTGGATGAATCTGAAGTATGTCTCTTTTCTCTCTGTGCCAAGTATGCAACCTCTTTAGAAGATGAAGGGACTGTCATCTTCTTTTGAAGGAGGAAAAAAAAAAATTGCTGGAAATTTCTCTTGAAGGAGAGAAAACAAAAACACTCTTTGCTGGAAAATATACTCAGTTTAAAAGGAAAGAAACTCTTTTGATAAAAGACACTGAATTTAAAAGGACAAAAAACTCTTTGCTAAAAACTGAATTCTGCACCAAAAAATATATATGTATTTTTTGTTTTGTTTGGAGGAAAGAAAAATTTGTATGAGTAGCAGTTTTATGAAATGGGAGGGCGATATCAATGTTATGAGAGGGCGGTATTATGAAATGGGAGGGACGGTATTATGAATATGAATGGGGCGGTATTATGAATGTAAGAAGTGGGTGGTATTGAAAGATGGGAAGGGCGTACGGGTAGTATTGAATATTATAAATATTATGGGCGTATGGGCGTATGGGCAGTATTATGAAATGGGCGTATGGAATGTATTAAGAGTGGTATGGAGGGGCGGAAATATGAACAGTGGCAGCGTGGTATATATGTGATAGTCGACCAAACAACGTTGTATATGTGTGATAGCGTTTGAGCAGTCAACGGAGGGGCGGAATGAAACGCTGGAACAATGCGTATTTAAATAGTGACCACGTATATATATAAACGAACTGTATTACATATGCGTTAAACGCAGGTGGAGAGGCGGTGGTATTAAATGAGACAGCTATAACAGAGAATGTGACAACGCAGGCGCGTAGGGGAGTGTGCTGTCTGCGTGAGGGGAGGCGTTATGTATGCAGCGATTGGTAATATGGTGGTATTCAAAGCAGCGTGGGAGCTGTATATGGTGGGCGAAGAGGGCCGAAAGGCCACAAGGAGTGGAGCAATGTATTACATATAGCGTATAATGAAATGTGTATAGCGTATTATGAAAGGAGGCGTGAATGTATCACAAAGACCGCGTATTATATCACAAAGACAACGTATTATGGTGGGAGGAGCAGTTTGGTAAAGGACAATGTGGGAATCAGCAGTGGGGAATTGACATGATAATACACTTTGTGGGAATATGCGGCATGGGATATGGCAGTATTTGGAATGGAGTTGAACAGTGATTTGAGTGTATTGTTATTTGTAATGCAAAGGAGGGAGTGGTATTGTTGATAAATGGGGTGATATATATATATAGTGTGTGGCCGAATTGTATATGGAGTGCAGCGTTGTATATGAAATGGACGGAAGGGAGCGTGTTGTATATATGTGGCAGAGTGCTGGTATATTGTGTGGAGGGCGGTATAAAATAGTGGAATGAGTCAATAATGACGCGTTGTTATGATACCAATAACGAGGTGGGTGAGGGCCGAGTAGGGAGAAGGGGGTGAGGCGTGGAAAATTGCGTTAAGGGTAGAAATTCGCAGGGAAATGGGAAGCCGAGGGGAACGCTCGTAGAGCTGAGAGGGGCGTTGGGTAGGTGAGGGAGAAGGAGGCCGAGAGGCCTGTTACAAAAATCTGGAATGGGATCTTTGTAGGACTGCAGAGGGAGGCTGCAATTTGCAGTGTTTCAGGAACTGCAGGATTGCAGAATCTTCAGGAGCTGCAAATGTCAGAGTTTATGCAGAGATAAAAAAAAATGCAGAATAACAGTATAGCAATAAGTAGGAGCAGCAAAAACTATTATTAAAAAACTGACTGAGCAAAGGAGAGGGAGTTACACCACAGGCAGAAATGCCAATAGTGGGACTGGCTCTGATACCATGTCAAACCAGGAGGTAACTCCTCAAATCATAATGTGTTATTGAATGAAGAATGAACATGCATTTATACATGGAGGTGAGGCTATTGGGATTCATCTCCCAATGACTCTTGGCCTTCCTTATTTCCCAATATTATTTATTATACAAAATTAAATATCCACACCCATCCCATAGGATTAGGTGTCACCAACGTTGAAATGAGAAAAATGCAAGATGGGCCGAACGTGATGCAACACAGAGCTCTATTCTAAAGTATTTCAAGTCTAGGGATATGCATATTTCCTTAAGAAATCGCATCGGAAGAGTGGTAGGCGCATATAACATGAAACACAAAAGAAATGCTGAAATGAGAAGTGCAAAGTGGTGCAGATGCAATGCAGATCAGAGTTTAATTTAAAAAAATTTAAAGTCTAGGGCTAGGTATATTTGGTTAAGAAATCGCATCAGAAGAATGGTTGAGAAATGTATAAACAAATAACAAAGGAAGTTTCCAAATTGCAAGAAATAAGAAATCGAACATGAATACCGGTCGTAGTTGAATTTTAATATCTTGAAATACGGGGTATATGCATTTTTATAAGAAATTTCTTAAGAAAAGAGGGGGAAGTTGTATAGAAATAACACAAGAAACTCGATATGTGATATGAGGTTGGATGCGATATAATTCGCAGGTAAATATTAACATATTTCATGTCCAGGTTTAATGTGTTTGCGTTGTTTTTATGAAGAAATCGTTGGAAGTGGAGGTCGACTCGGGTTACAAAGAAAAGGCCTGAACGCATGGAAAATGGACTCGGTTAGAGAGATCCGAAAGTGCATGCAAAAAGGTTCAATGTTGTAGCTATAAACGAAACTCTGAATGCAGAGGAGGAGACTTGGGCAAGTGACCCAACTGTAGAGTAAAGGTACTGTAGAAATTTATAAATCAAAAGGATGAACAGTGCGGGCAAAGGAGAATAGACAGAGTTGGGTAAAAGACAGTTAAAATGACATTTTTGGAAATGTGCCAGCTAGGTCAAGTCAAGCAGAAGATTATCATGCTGCAGAAGTGTAAATGTAACAACAGGAATTCAAAAGGCAATGAAAACGACAAATAAGACAAAGGGACAGCAGGCAGAGAAGACAAAATGAATAGAAAAGCAAGAAGCTGAAAGGGCCTAATTGAAATATTGTTGTAACTATAAATTTTTTTTCATTGATTATTTGATATTTTTTGTGATGCAAATGAAAGTCTCCATAGGCATAGGAAAAACTCCATGAGTGCTATAATGATTATTTCTAATGTAATAACCTGAACTGAAGAATGAGGAATCGAATGGGTGGAAGGAATAGGGTCAGACCTATTCACTTCGTATTCCCTGTAGAATGAAAACAGTCATGTAGTTATCTGTATAAAACATGTAATATCAGAGTGCAAAGCGAGGTTATAAAGCGGCAGAATGGATGTGAGCAGAAGAATGTAAGAGAGTTGTAGAAGGTTAGAGAGTGGAAGAATGAGTGTGAGAAGATAGAGATGTTGTGCACATCCAGATCTGATATGAAGTAGATATGAAGGCTGAAAGGGCACCAATAAAGAAGGAGTAAAACAGAGTTGATATCCAGGTAAATCAACATATGATTTTGTTGTAGTGTGAGGGAGTTGGTGCTTCCATATCAAAATGTAACTTGATATATGGTCAATTGTAGCTGGTTGAGGTAGGAGCCTCCTGTGGGTTGTAGCCTGCAGAAAATATATGTGAGTTGGATCTTCCTTGCAAGTTGTAGCTTGCATAAATTGAGGTAGTAGCCTCCTGTAGGTTGGAGCCTACATAAAATCAGTGGTGAGAGGGATTTGGAGCTTGCCTTTGCATCACAACAATAATAAGATGTGGTTTTATCCCTTATGGTTTTCCACTTATATCTATTTTCTATGTGCACGATGATTATGTGTTGATGTATTGTGTTCAATATGATTATTAATTGTTGCCAAAATATTAAGTTTTTTGATTAATTATATATTAAGTTTCTTATGAAATGGAGGTGTAAATAAGTTTAAAGAAAAGAGTTTTAAATGTCCATGAATGTACTAAACTGATTCACCCCACCCCCGCCCTCTCAGTTTAGCTAAGGGTTCATCAATTGGTATTAGAGTTGGTTCCTTTAGTAATAGTTTAACAACTGGAAGGAGGTCCTAGGTCCCTAAAATGGCTAGCCTAGAAGGATGTTGAACAAATAAAGCCCCATCATTTACTGGCACAAACTATGCTTTCTAGAAAATAAGAATGAGGACATACTTAATGTCTCTAGGAATAGAAGTTTGGGCTTCTTTGGAAGAAAAATATGCACCAAAGGATACAAACACTAAGGAAGAAGCCAAACTAAATTTTAGAGCTAATGCAAAAGAAATGAATTCAATCTTGAGTTGTCTAAGTGAGTCATAATTTATCAAAGTAATGCACAGTAAGACTGCCAAAGATATCTGGGATACTTTAGGAAACATTCATGAGGGAGATACAAAGGTGAAGATGGCCAAATTGCAAACACATAGTACTCAGTTTTAAAACTTAAAAATGAATGAAGATGAAGATATAACTGCATTCTTCTTAAGATTTGCAGAAGTTGTGAATATCATGTGAGGCCTAGGAGAAGAAATTAAAGAAAGTGTTGTAGTCCAGAAAATATTGAGATCTCTACCATCCAGGTTTAATCCTAAGGTTTCTGCCATAGAAGAAACAAAAAACTGGGAAACCTTAACTAGAAACCAATTAATTGGGAACCTAACGACATATGAGATGAGACTTCCTAAAGGGAAGTCAAACACAAGGGAGGTTTCCTTTAAGGCAGACAAGTGCATAGAAGAAAAGGTACATGCTCATGCTTTGATGAAGAAGAAGCCAAAATTTTCAAAAGATTGGATAGAGGCATAGGCAAGTACAAAGGTAAAATTCCTTTGAAGTGCTTTAATTGTGGAAGAGTGGGGCGCTATGCCTCAAAAAGTCCCAATAAGATAACAAAGAATCAGTCTGAAAGGAAAGAGAAAAGAAGCTCCTATAATATGCAGAAAGGGAATAAATTTAACATAAAATCATTTTATTCTCAGCAATACGGCAGTGCATCTGAAACCTTAGATGAATCCTTCAATGAATAAGGAACCTCTGAATTTGTCTTGATGGCCAAGGAAGAGCTTGAAGATGATCTCCTAGAATTTGATGAAGAAGGTGAGGTGGACCTTGAGGGGGAGTTTATAAGTGCCCTAAAGGAAATTGAAAGGCTTAAACTTAAGAGTAAGAAAAAAAAGAGATGCTTCTAAAATATGCAAAGACAAAACCAGATCCAGAAGACCTTATTAAACTGAAATTTGAACTAGAAGAATCAAAGAAAATAGAGGATATTCTGAAAAGGGAAATAAAGGAGAAAAGTTAGGAGCGTGAAAAGTTGGAAGAAGAAGTCGTAAGCCTAAGGAAGAAATCAGAAAATTCCCAAATGGAATTAACTCTAAATATTCCACAAATGAAAAGCTCTGAACAGTTGGACAAAATACTAAATTCTCAAATATTTCCTCTTATAAATGTCGGGATAGACTATGAAGGAGAAAACAGTAAATCCAAGGTTGAAGATAACAAGGGTATCACTTTTGTGAAAACTGTAATAAAAGAAAATGATAACTCTCAACAATATAATATTATTGCAGCTAGAAGACTGATAGAAGAAAGGAGTAGGTTGTGTAAGCATATCAGAGATGAGATTACCTCCATGGAGAACTCAAAGAAGGCAGACATTGAAAGATATGATGAAGTATCCCAAAAGAGATCCACAGAAGCACAAGGCAGCAAGAACTTGATGTGTAATGAAACAAACAGAAACAAGCAGCAACATCAAGAGACAAAGAATGAGAGGAAGAAGCAAGCAGTTGAAAAAAGCTCAATTGTTCCTGAAGATCAATTGAACAAGTTTGGAAGATCTCAAAGGAGGTTCTTTCCTCCTATGAAAAATATCACATGTTTCTCTTGTCATAAACCAGGACATATTGCAGCAAATTTTAAGACAAGGCATATCAAATTTAACCAGCAAAAGATGCAACAAATAAGAGGACCCCCTCAAGTAATAAAATGGAAAAGACAATATTTCACCAAGTACACAAATCATTTCCATGGCTATTGCTATTCATGCAATGAATATGGGCATGCAACAACTCAATGTAAGACAAAGCAAATCATGTTGAACCAGCAAAGGATGCAGCAAATGAAAAGACTACCTCAAGCAAGAAAATGGAGATGATAACGTTTCACCAGGTACACAAATAATTTTCAAGGCTACTGGTATGCATGCAATGAATTTGGACATAAACTTGTTGAATGTAAATTATGTTAAAAAAGGAGCACAAAATGTTATACATCAGCCTAAACGTACCTAGGTAAAATAAGATGTTATGTTTGCCCTAAGCTTGGACACAAAAGCGAATGACTGCAGGCTTCCAGATATAGTAAAGGACTCTAGACAGATGATGGAACCAAATCAAATAAGACCAAACTATGAATCAAAAAGAAATTCAAACATTATGAGGAAACCCAACAAAGTATGGAAGAAGAAGAAAAAGGGGGAACCTGTTACTTTAATGAAATTTTGAATCCATCATAGTCTTAGGGGAGATGCTATAGGAAGCAATGCAGATATCCAGTCAGTGATAGACAATAAGAAACATCCCAGGGGGAGATCAGTTCATAAAAGGCCCCCATAAGAGTTGTTAAAGAAGAGCTTCTTGAAAAAAGAACAACTAAAATTTCAGGAAGGGAAAGGGAAATTCCTCTGGAAGAGAAATATAGAGGAATAAGGACACATGAAGCATTCAATTCTAATTTGAGATAGCCAATAGATTGATGGAAGAAGAGAAAGCAACAAGCAACCATGGTGGTAAAGGGAACATCATTCATGAACTTGGAAACTAAGAGGATGATTACACTGTGTGTGTCTCACTACAAGTGTTGATAATGGAAAAAAATTGTTTTAAGAAGGATGAATATGAAAAGTGTTATTATTGGAGCAGTGGTGTGATACAAGTCCTCACGATCAGAATATCATGGTATGCATCATGGTGGTGGTATGGAAGAAATAAATCAAGGAAGTAGTCCCAGCGTTGTCAACATTATAGTATATGTGGATTAATCTCTAGTTGCTCTGATTATTGCAAAGTATCTTCTGATTGTAAATGCTGGAGAATGTCGAGCTGCATTATTAAAGCATGGAAAGGTCATTAAAAGTGTTAAAGGATAATTATCTTGTTTGCATTTTAAGTGTTATATTAAGAATTGAAGCAATATCTATTCTTGGATATAATTGCATGCCTTCCTCAAGTCAGTATGGATATATCTTCAAGGCCTATTTCTTAAAGATCATTCATAAAGCTATGTGAAGTCTGTTTGTTGAGACTTCAATTAAACAAATTGAAGATGTTTAGCTGAAGATCATTATGATAGAACAGTTGAAGTATCTAAATCATGATGGGCTAGCTATGCTAATCTTAATATTGAATTTCAAAGAGTCTATTATTGATTCATCTGAAGCTTACTTCAGCAGAAAGGAATAACCGATATTTCACCATTGCAGAGAGTTGATCATTGAACTACATACCCCCTTGTGTCATAAATAAATGTGTATAGTTGATAGTAATATTGTACAATGCATGGAATGTATCAAGCCTCAAAGGTTTTATGTTTAAATTTGTAAATTTTTAATATTAAATTCATTGGGCCTTTTAGATTGAAAGATATTGTCTAATATTACAATAAAGTGTAAGCCCTATTTCGACTCATTTTTCACATCAAAATCAAGGGATTTTGGCTTGGAGTGATTATATGTTTAGAAGTATGGCACATATCACCAATATCAAGCATAAGGGACAAAATTAAAGAACATTCTATGTCCCTGACATGCCTTCCAACATTCTCATGAGTTTGGGAAAGCATTAATTTTGCAACATATGCATGTAATCTCTATGTTTTTCAGAGTGTTACCTCAACAATGCTCATATATCTTATGAATTCTGCATTTCAGTCACAATGATGGCCTACTACAATCTTGTAATGTGGAAGTGCACATAAAGCAATGCTTGTGTGTAACATAAAGCAACACCCATTGCGTATGCATAAGATCAGAAAGAAGTAATACAATGATGGAGTGTGTATATTCGTTTAATAACAAAAGACATGAATGAAGAATGCTTATACTGAACTCAAAGAGGAGCTGCTCTTGAAGCACCCAAGCATTATTATTGGAGCAACGTTGGTATTGGACCAAGCATTACTGATGTGTTGAGCATGCATTGAAGTTGGGCATGTTTTGTTTTGTAGATTCTGTATATTTTTTACTGTTGTTGAGAAGTGAAATGACCGCATGGATTATCAATGGGTATCATATTATCTCGTGGCCTTGGATGCATAGACACTTTTGGCATAAGTGTATAAATTTATTAATAATGATAGTATTAATGGATCCTCTTGATCTAACAAATTAATCTTATGTTTAATACAAAATCCTTCCACTTAATTCTTTGTGGAAATTAAATTGCCAATTGCAAAACATATGAAGAAAATCAATCGCACATAAACACAGTTGTTTAACGGGAAATATTAAAGCTAAAAACCCCAACTATCATATATTATGTATATAATTGGAATCATGTAAAAATATCATACAAATCTTAGTACATCAAGCTCTCAATACAATCAACAATCATTACACACTGTCATGCAAAAATTTGCATATCTATGCACCAATTTCTCGCCTTCTGACAACCTGCCTCCACTGCACAATCCTTGCTGAAGAAGACCTTTGAATGAATTCGAATTGGCCTTGCCTTGACTACGCAATCCTCATTGGCATCCCCAATGTGTGTCAGATGCATTGATTGCATCACTTTAGTCACAATAGATAGTCCATCTCACCCTTTCACCTATCTCTCCACTGGGTCTCCACTGGATCTGACATGCAAGTAGTTAACTACTGTATTTGTTCAGTTGAAAGTGAGTTATTAGTTGTGAATTAATTAACTAATTAATTCACTAAACACTCACCAGTGTATCTTTCAGTTAGACTAGATACAACTAGCTCAACTGAGTTTAACTCACTTAACTGAGTTAAACTAAATAACAACTCCCATAACTACCCTTCCAACTCTGTCACAACTCTGCCACTTCAGTTCTAACTGAGTCCACTCATGCATGAGTCACCTATTAGCCACCTATAAATTTTGATATACCAAAAGGTGGCTAAGTTTGTTTTCAAGCCATCAAGAGATATATTTCCTTTGAAAATCTACCATCCTTGAAGTCTTATGTTTGTTCCATCCTGGAGGTTCATCTTCACTGTTGTTTCCATCTTAAAGCCATGCTGTTTCACCAAAGAAAGTTGTACCAAAGGCCACTGAAACTGCCTATTTTCACTTATTTCCCTTCATTTTCATGAAGCCTTATTTTCGTCTTTTAACCCTCCATTAAGCCTCTGAAGGCCTTAAATCCCCTTCAAACCTTGTGAAAACCCCTTTACAAATTTTGAAACCCTGTCTTTACACCTATCGGAATCTCCAATTTCCTCAAAAAACCCTTGAAAATCCTTGAAAATCTTCATGTTTACACTAAGGCCTTAAGTCCCTTTCGGCCTTAGCCCTAGCCCCTTTCCTTCATGCGACCCAGAGCCATAACCAAGCGCTGACCCTCAATCGCTAATCACAATCGGAACTTTCTTTTCGGTCTTTTCCCTTTGTTCTTCATAATTTTCCAATGCGATGAGTTTTTCTCCCCCAATCGCCTATGTGATCTGGACCATTGATCTCTTCTGATTCGACGGCCAGCGCTTAATCGCATAGTGAAAATCCAGTCTTCCCTCTTTTTCTTTGCCCCTGATGGCCGACTCCGATTTAATCCTGGCCGTTGAATCCATAAGAACCAATGGTCAGGATTCGATCGCACCTTGTTCGCAGAGCCCATCACTCGATCCCGCTGATTCTAGCTGGACCATTGATCTTTCCAAATCCGACGGCCAGTGCTTAATCACACATCGCAAATCCAAAGGTGTCACTCACTTGCCTCCTCCAATGTCGATCATGCGATTTGATCTCAGCCGTTGAATCCACAACAACCAATGGCCATGATTCAATCGCGCTTTGTTCGTTGCCCCTGTCATCGCATCCGCCGATTTGATCTGTACCATTGAATCCACAAGAACCAACGGCTAGGATCTCATCGCACTCTTAACTCTTCACCATCCCGACCTCCGATTAGATCTCCACCGTTGATCATGTTCGATCGGATGGTCCACATTGCTTCTGGTCATTAGACCCTGCCCTTCTCATTCTCCCCCATCGACAAATCTCTGCCGTCCATCCCCATAGATCCGACGGTCAAGATCTATC
The DNA here is from genome assembly GCA_034641835.2 of Pinus albicaulis. Lineage (NCBI taxonomy): Eukaryota > Viridiplantae > Streptophyta > Pinopsida > Pinales > Pinaceae > Pinus > Pinus albicaulis. Next base: position 239,372,684 of record CM076572.1, read on the forward strand.
CCGCGCACTTCTCCCATCGCAATCTTTCCACACCGTCGGATCTGGGCCCTCCGATCGAACGACCGATAATTATTTTCGCAAAAGTTTTCTGCCTGCAATTTAATCCCCGAAAAAAGTCCAAAACCAACGGTATTCAAAGGGACACGCATCAAGCAATAGACTGTATCGCATTTTTTTTGGCGAAACTGTTTACCACCAAAATATTTTGTAAAAACCGCTACCAGTTTTCCACCAAACCACTTTCCCTCACAATGTTATCTTCTGCCTTAATCTTAACCGTTGATCTCTAAGATCGGACGACTCTCATTGTTTGTCACCTCCATTCACTTTTCACTCGACCTTTCATATGATCCCATCGAAAGATCCCCACCATTGATTATTCTAATCCAATGGCCCACATTATATCAAATTTCATTTCTTTCTCCATTCATCAAACCTCTCCAACGACTTCATCGGACAATCTCCACCGTAGATCATCCTGATCTTACGGTCCTAGTTTATCCTCGCACCCAAACCTCCAAAGCACCTGGTTAGCTGCTCTGCCAGTATTTTTTCCCCATTTTTCCACTGCAATCACATTCTTCCTCACTTCTCCTCCACCACCCCAGAGCCTCTGCAAGCATTCTAACCAAGCCCGCATGGATTTCTTAACACGTTTATCGTATGATTGCAGGTTCTTAATGGCCGATGAAGGAATTAATGTTTTACAGTCACAGAGGTGACACACAGGGTCAGATAGCAGTCTCAGGAATAGGAAAAAAAGTCAAAAGACCAAAAACAGAAGGCGAGGGTGTGTCAATCAACAGATCATATCCATGAACCATCAGTGACCCTCCAGCTCAGCGAAATCCTCCACTTGTACACAAAACACTCAGAAAAGATGATGATCACATTTTCCAGTGGTAGGACACACAACATAAGAAGACTAACATCAGTACATAAGCATTTCGAGCAATCAGCAAAATAAAAGCATAAACAGAGCTAATAGAGGTTTAAGTACAAAGAGACAAAGCAGTTATTGATGCAAAATGAGGACTGACACATACATGACCTATACCCATGCACACAAGTCTGCCAAGCAGTTATTACACCAGGGAAGCTACTACAAACTGTCAGAAGAATTTATTTAGGAGTATGGGATGTCCTCATAGCCCATTCTTCACTTAACTCACACCGAGAATATAACAGTACCTCTCCAGATGATTTTCTTCTCAAGGACACCCTTTGGGTGATTTCTGTCATATCAAAATAGTCTCAAACGAGCTACAAAGTTATTGATCCTGTCTAGAATTCAATGAATGTTTAAGGCACAGAATGGAGCATTCGAAATGCCTTCTTATATCTCTGATGTTCATTAAAACTATCCCCACCTACTTTTCCCATTTTCCCTATAAATACTCTTCGAAGTCTCATTGTAAAAGGTTGGCATTTTGTGATTTATACAGTAATACATATTGCTGCTTTGAAGAAGCCTTGGTGTTCTGAAAGAATGTGAAGATCTATGTTTTTCTGTTGATGAAGGAGGCAGGACCATTGGATCCCTGAGCCTAGTTTTGGTGAAGTACTTCTTATTGTTAATGTTATTTCCTATGTTTCCACTTTTTTCCATCATTCTTTGCTTATAGTAGGATAAAAATTTTAGGCAGAGAAATGTATCTTAGAAACACCTCTGACCTGTTTATCCTTCACTGTTTATATGTTTTCTGCTACTGAATGCGACTGGGTAGTCTAATAGCTCTCTTAATATTTAGTTTGTTTTACTTCATAAATTGTTAATTCGGTTATGCTAAAGACTATTTAGGTGTTCCATCTTTCTTTGCCACTAAGTATTGTATCTGAAGTCTACCTTTGATTATTAATGCTTGCAGTTTGGCAGTGAGGTTTGTCTCAATCATACCCTCTGTTAATTATTGTAACTATTGTCTTAAAGATCCCTATAATTGCAGTCTTAGACATCTAAGGTGTTCCCTCTTCTTTGAATGCAATTGTATGTCTTTGTTGGTTAAGCTCTCAAAGGTGAACTTATAGGAGGAAATGGGGCATTCCCCAAATCCTATGATTCATTTAGAAGGTTTAGTCAGCATTTCTCCATTCTTTGAGTGTTAATATTGATTAAGTCTAAAGCAATGAGCTTATTGGAGGAAATAGGGCATTCCTCGAATCCTTTAAGTCATTGTGAAAGGGTTTAGTTTTTTTTTCAGTCTTAGTCGTTAATGTTCATCCCATTTCACCTATATTATTCAATAGATCATAGAACAAGTTATATTTTCCCTTTGGTTTCCCTTCCTTCTTTGTCAGAACTATTTGGACTTCACATAACTCCATTGCCCAATGGCTTGTAGATTCCCATGCTCTATCTATACCACATGAAACATACTTGTCCAACCAAACAAAACAAACAACCTTGCACCTCATAACTAGCCTAACATAAACTTTTAAACCTTTAAAGACACATATTTATAAATATATTGAGAGATCCCTCTCTGAGACTAGGAGGGCTAGATCCTAGAGCTCTAAAATTAGTTTTTCATGTTGCCTTGTCTTTTGGTAAGCCAATCTATCAAAACACAGGACCCCAACATCATGGTGATCACGGTGGGACCCTTGAGTGAATTTCATCTTAGACACTCTTAGGACCTCAGAAGACCCAAAATCTCTGATTAGATTGGTATTCAACTGCTGATGGTGGAAAACAGCCTGCTTGAAACATTCAAATTCATCCACCTTGTGACTCCACACTCCATAACTCTCAAAGAACAAATGAATCCAATGGTGGAAGACCTTGAACTGCTTGCGAAGATATAGTGACCTCCTTTTACAAACATGGATCCAAGTATGGACAGAGAAGCAAAGCTAAATTATTTGTTGGATAGAGTGACAAGACTGATGAACATATTTGGTGAACAAATAGTGGAGAGGTATAGGGCTAGTCTATATTTTGATTATCTAGATCAGCCCATGATTTATCTAGAACAAGAGCAAGCTCAACCTATCTAGAAAATGATAAATACATGTATGATGCTCATGACTCTATTGAAGATGAAGAGGAAGGTTATCAAGAAATGCTTGATTGCCTACCTATATCTTGTACAGTTATGATGATAAGAGAATATCATGACCAGATGGAAAAAGCTAATAGGGAACACTGCTTTGAGGGGAAAAGTAGCCACTTAGAAAACATAAAATATGATGAGGAAGGAGAACTAGCACATATAGGAACTCCCCCTCTAGGTTGCAAATCATCTCAGATTTCACAAGAAGAGTGGCATCCTGATCATATAGAAGAAACAAATCTTGAGCCTTGTATTCTATCTGAATATCGTCATGATCATGAGGAGTTGTTTGAAATAGAAAGATATCAGGAAACATTAGAAAATCCTCAAGGTTTCCCTGCAAGAAAAAGTGAAGACTCCCCAGAAGAGGTTCAAGAAGACATCCAGCCTCCAAATCAGTTAATACAAGAAATAGAGAGCTACTGCACTTCTGCTCAAAGAAACACAATAACATCTTCCCTTTTGACAAAAGAAGAAATAGATCAGATCATCAATAAGAAGCCTGCCTCTGAGATATTTTGTAGAAAAAACAATCTTGCCCATTCATCTACTGAGCTTGGTTGTACAGATTTAGAAAACTTCTCTGTAAATCAGAATGAAGAAAGATCTGCTGATAACCCATTGTGTCTGATTGGTAGCATTACTTACATTCATGATTTTCCTATTTTTGATCTATCTGATGATGATGTATTCCAAATAGAAGATGATTTTGCTAGGCCATCATTAGCAGATTTGTGGAAGGAAGATCAGTTCCCTCAACTTCAAGAAAGTAATGAGCCAATGCAGCCTATTTATGATACTAATGTGGAAAGTTATGAAATTCTAGTAGTAGATGAAGATTCATTGGATCTTCACTCTATTTTAACTCAGAGCATCAGTAACATTTTTCATGTGATTTTGGATCAACATCCTTTCAGCTCAAAGGATGAGAAGGAAAGAAATGAAGAAACTCTTGAGCAAGTTGAATATTCTGAAACTTCTCCTGAAAGGGTTGAGGTAATCAAAGAAACCCCTGCTCAAGAATATGTTCATATTTTCATAGAGCTTAGCCCACCAGATCAAAAAATATTAGAGTTACAAGAGGAAAATACTGCATTATATGATGAGTCCTCCAGTTCAGATGATGATGAAGATGAGGAAGATTTTATTTCTCAAAAGAATGTTTTTCTAGATCTAGTAAAAGAGGAAGCAACCCTAGTTGAAACCTACTTGTCAAATACTCACAACCAGGTATTATTTCAAGATCCCTATTCTCATTTCCTACATACATTTAGAGAAGGATCATAGATCATCAAAAGCATCTTGTTGCAGACAACAAAAAACATTTTGGAAGATGATGTTAAAAAACAAAGAGAATGGGAGTGGCCCTACCTATCCAACATGCTCAAAGAGATGAGCAAAAAAGACCAGTCATGGGACCATTTGATTGACTGGATGTATTCGAAAAGATATTTTTTCAGCTAGACATGTAAATATTTCAAGTTAGAGTAGGGTAGGTAGGAATTCTCAATAAAGCTCAGCACTGTGAGCATTTGGTTAGTTGTTTTTAATTTCTGCAAATTTTAGTCCATGTCCAACCTATCTTTATGTTATGGACCCACAACAAATTAGACAGTCTAATCCTGGTTTGACTACATTTTCAATTTTTGTCTTAGAATATAGAGAATGAAAACCTGTCAGACTGTTTAATCCTAACATGTATTAGAATAGGTAGAGAATTAAGAGCCCAACTATTTAACCTGGGCTCTTGGAAGAAATAAGTGTAGCATTAGATAGGTTTATTTTTGTGTTTTCAAAATAAAATTTTGAAAAAGAGTTTGCCAGTCCAAGTACACTCAAAAGAAGAAAAAATGCTAGGACAATAGGAATGGGTAGGTAGAGATGTTGTTTTGAAGAATAACAGTTTTTTAGGTTGCTACAATGGTTACCAGATCAAAAGAATACCAATCAAGGAAATAAAAACTGCTACCAAATGGAAAGGCACTGGTCTGCTAAATACAAATATTATTGAGGTTCTGGACACTTAAAGGGAAAACTGCCCTCCCCAAGTGGAGCCACTGCTAACCACCTATAAATTCAGATATACCAAATGGTGGCTAAGTTTGTCTTCAAGCCTTCAAGAGATATATTTCCTTTGAAAATATATCATCGTTGAAGTCTTATGTTTGTTCCATACTAGAGGTTCATCTTCACTGCTGTTTCCATCTTAAAGCCAGGCTATTTCACCAAAGAAAGTTATTCCAAAGGCCACTGAAACTGACTATTTTCACTTATTTCCCTTCATTTTCATGAAGCCTTCTTTTCATATTTTAACCCTCCCTTCAGACTCTGAAGGCCTTAAATCCCCTTCAAACCTTGTGAAATCTCTTTATTAGGTTTAAAACCCCATCTTTACCCCTATCAGAACCTCCATTTTCCTCAAAAAATATTTGAAAAGCCTTGAAAATCTTCATGTTTACACTAAGGCCTTAAGCCCCTTTCACCCTTAGCCCTCGCCCCTTTCCCACATGTGACCCGAAGCCATAACCGGGCGCTAACCCTCAATTTCTAATCGAAATCAGAGCTTTAATTTCAGTCTTTTCCTTTGTTCTTAAAAATTTTCCGATGCGATAAGTTTTTCTCCCCTGATCGCCGACGCGATATGGACTGTTAATATTTCCTGATCCGATGGCCAATGCTTAATCGCATTGCGCAAATCCAAAGTCTCGTTCACTTGCCTCTTTTGATGTTGATCATGTGATTTAATCTCAACTGTTTAATCCACAATAACCAAGGGTCAGGATTCAATCACGTTTTATTCATAGCCCCCATCATCGCATCTTTTGATTTGATCCGAACTGTGGAATCCACAATTACCAACAGCCAGGATCTCATTGCGCTCCACTCATAACTCTTCACCATCCCGACCTACGATTAGATCTCCATCGTTGAAATTTTGATCAGACGGTCCACATTGCTTCTACTCATCAGACCCCGCACATCTCATTCTCCCTCATCGATAGATCTACGCCATCCATTCCTACAGATCCAACAGTCAATACCTATCCCGCGCACTTCTCCCATCACAATATTTGCGCACCATCAGATCTAGGCCCTCTAATCTGACAGCCAATAACACTTTTCGCAAAAGTTTTCATCTTGCAGTTTAATCCCCGAAAAAAGTCTGAAACCAACGCTATTCAAAAGGACTTGCGTCAAGTGACGAACCGTATCGCATTTTTTTGGCGAAACCGTTTACCACCCAAATCTTTTGCAAAAACCACTACCGATTTTACACCAAACCACTTTCCCTCATAATGTTATCTTCCGCCTTAATCTTAACCATTGATCTATAATATCGAATGTCTCTCGTTGTTTTTCAACTCCATTCACTTTTCACCCGACCTTTCATATGATCCCATCGAAAGATCCCCGCCATTGATTATTCTAATCCAATAGTCCATATTATATCACATTTCATTTCTTTCTCCATTAATCAAACCACTCCAATGACTTCATCGGACAATCTCCACCGTAGATCATCCTGATCTAATGGTCCCAGTTTATCCTCGCATCCAAACCTCCAAAGCACCTGGTTAGCTGCTCTACCAATGTTTTTTCCCCATTTTTCTACTTCAATCGCATTCTTCCTCACTGATCCTCCAACACCCAGAGCTTCCACAAGTAGTCAAACCAAGCCCGCATGTATTTCTTAACATGTTTATCATATGACTGTAGGTTTTTAATGGACGATGAAAGAATTAATGTTTTACAGTCACAGAGGCGACACACATGCTTAGATAGCAGTCTTAGGACTAGGAAACTAAGTCAAAAGGACCAGAAACAGAAGGCGAGGGTGTTTCAATCAACAGACCATATCCTTGAACCATCAGTGACCCTCCAGCTCAGCAAAATCCTCCACCTGTACACAAAACACTCATAAACGATGATGATCACATTTTCCAATGGCAAGATACACAACATAAAATACCAACATCAGTACATAATCATATTGAGAAAGTAGAAAAAGAAAAGCATAAACAGAGCTAATACAGGTTTAAGTACAAAGAGACAGAACGGTTAGCTGATACAAACATGACCTTTACCCATGCACACAAGCCTTCCAAGCAGTTATTGCACCAGGGAAGCTACTACAAATTTTCAGAACCGGTTATTTAGAAGTATGGGAATCCTCATAGCCCATTCTCCACTTAACTCACACCAAGAAGATAACAGTACCACTCCAGACGATTTTCTTCTCAAGGACACCCTGTGGGTGATTTCTGTCATTTCAAAATGGTCTCAAACAAGCTACAAAGTGATTGATCCTATCTATAATTTAATGAGATGTTTAAGGTACAGAGTGTATCATTCGAAATACCTTCTCCTATCTCTGACGTTCATTAAAAATCTCTCCACCTAATTTTCTCATTTTCTCTATAAAGACTCTTCGAAGTCTAATTGTAAAGGGTTGGCATTTTGTGATTTATAAAGTAATACATATTGCTGCTTTGAAGAAGCTTTTTGGTGTTCTGAAAGAGTGTGAAGATATTTTTTTTCTGTTGATGAAGGGGGCTGGACCATCGGATCCGTGAGCTTGGTTTTGGTGAAGTACTTCTTATTGTTAATGTTATTTCCTATGTTTCCACTTTGTTCCATCATGCTTTACTTATAGTAGGATAAAAAGTTTAGGCAGAGAAATGTATCTTAGAAGCACCTCTTACCTGTTTATCCTTTAGTGTTTATATTTTTTTTGCTACTAAATATGATAGGGTAGTCTCATAGCTCTCTTGAATATTTAGTTTGTTTATTTCAAAAATGGTTAATTCGGTTGTGATAAAGAATGTTTAGGCGTTCCCTCTTTCTTTACCACTGCATATTGTATCTGAAATATCCCTTTAATTATTAATGCTTGCAGTTCAACAGAGGAACTTGTTTCAATCATACCCTCTGTTCGTTATTGTGACTGTTGTGTTAAAGGTCCCTATAATTGCAGTCCTAGTTGTCTAAGGCGTTCCCTCTTCTTTGAATGCAATTGTATGTCTCTGTTGATTGAGCCTTCAGTAGTAAACTTGTAGGAGGAAATAGGGCGTTCCCTGAATCCTATAATTTGTTAACGAAGGTTTTAGTCTGCATTTCTCTTTCCTTTGAGTGTTTACATTGATTAATTCTAAAGTAGTGAGCTTATTGGAGGAAATAGGGCGTTCCCCGAACTTATCAGAAAGGGTTTAGTTTTTTTTTCACTCTTAATTTTAATACCATCCCATTGCCATATTATTCAAAAATCCAGACCACATTTTCCCCTTGGTTTCCTTCCTTCTACAGAGAACTATTCTTTGGACTTCCACACACTCCATTTCCCAATGGCTCAGATATTCATGCTCTATCTTATACCACATGAACATACTTGTCCAACAAACAAACAATTAACCTGTAATCTTCATAATTAATAGCCTAACATCAACTTTAAATCCAAGACACATCTTAATAAATATATTGAGAGACCCTTTTTTACTTAGGAGTGGCTAGATATTAGAGCTCTAAAAAAGAAGTTTACAAAGCAGGGCAAAATTCTTGGTTGTTGGTTTTCTAATATCCTCTTGTGGCTTTCCCATACTAAGCAAGACAAGAAGATTAGTCAGATAGTTCACAAAGCATATAAATGTTCATATGAACTTAAACAATTTGATAATATGTGAATACTTTCATAATAGATCTGAAGTCTTCTCTCGGAGAGCGTTGACAACGAAGAAGGGACCTTCTTCTTCACCAAAATTTTCAAATTTTACCTTGAAATCAATCAAAACACTGTAATTCTACCACAAATATACATTTCCTATAAATTAAGTTAATATATGATAAACATTTAAACAAATGCACATCTAAGCCATTCATCTCATGCTATGTAAATAATTAGATAAAAATGAAAAATATCACGGCATATAATGGACAAAACAAGACATGTATTTCTATTAATTTGTAAAAACTAGGATTACAACTACCTGCTGCACTGCAGCCTCTCAACTCTTCCGACCCTCTATTTCTCAATGTGGTGATGTCTTGGTCAACAAAGAAGTCGGTGCTCTCTCAGAAATTTTAACTATAATGTGAAGAAAACTCCTGCTATTTTTTCTATGAAAGAGCTTTGAAAAAGAGGAAAAAGAATGGCTCCTTTACTTTCCGTCGTGGTAGTTTAGCAAGCTCGACAAAGGAAACTTGGGTTTTTTTTCGCCTTTATGAGCCAGAAAGGTCCCTAAAAGAAAGCTCTGCTTTCTATATCGCTAACACGTCCGAAGAAGAGAACTCGTGTTTTTTCTGACATTAACGAGCAATGTTATCTACAAAAAGAATGTTTCCAAATCGACTTCGTATATGCCACGAGTCCAAGAAGAGATCGAGGTTTTTGGATTAATGAGCAAGAAAACATCGTAAAAATAATGCTCAAGAAAATGGGTCAAAACATGTTTATGTTTGCATATAAATCTTGATCACTCATCGTAACATCATTAACAAATCTCAATAGTTGCAACATATATGCAAAGAAGAATTCAGCTTCTACTTTTTTCTAACTAGCTAAGAGAGTCATGCCCTAGAAATGGCTATAAGAAGGTGAGAAGACTACATTTTCACTGTTTTGAATGCTGTGAAGGAGCTCTCCGGGGTGAAAAAGGGTGAAAAATTTAGTCACAATTCGTTATCAACTGGGCAACTCGTTCTTCTTCCCCGTGAGATTCAGGGTGAAGAGCGAACCTCTGCTATCATTTTATTTTATTTTTGGTGAAGTTTTGCCGGTTCAAAATGAGAAATTTGCCGCCCCTAAAAATATTAGCGCCTAACGCAGTTAAAGGTGTTGCTGGACCCACGTTAAGCGCACTTCCCGTGAAGGAAGAGTGTATTAGCGCGCTTTGTTTTGAACTTATGGTCATTGCGACGTAGTGTACTTTTTAGGAACTCATCAATAAGAATTTTGAAGTGCCCAGAAATTCTTTAATTGGTTGAAATGTTTCATTTGCGGGTGTATTCGCTTTAATGATGATTATCCTGCAAGATAGAGAACATGAACGGGAAGAAAGAGATATGATTATTGATGTTGCAAACTCGATGGTTTCCGTCGTATGTGGTTTATAAAATATGCACGTTTAGAATCAACAGGTCAAGGCCACCTTCCGAGAGTGTTGATTTTAACAATGGGATGAGTGTCATCATGTCTTTCATATTAGGGGTAAATGAGCTCACCAATTGAGAAGGACGATGTGTACTTTTTGACCGGCCTATCATTTCATGGATCGAGGCCCAACTTGACGGGGTCCGCAGCGGACCGCGCTCTAGTGCCGATCTCATTTCGCTCACCGCATACGCAACACAACAGGCTATGAGCAACTGTGTGCCTATTACACGGGTGGCTTTCAGACCACCGAGGTTCATATTATGGATGATTGTTCGCTTCTGCAGGTGCCAAGAGTTAGCATGTGGCCACCAAGGCCCAAATGCTACTAGCCTTGATTGTATGGGCCTCGTGTTTTTAACCGGTGTGATGGAGTCGTCCGTTGGGTCCGTGCAGCTCACATCATGCAAGACCCATACCTGCAGAGAGTTTGCATGGCACATTGATAATTTCTTTCCCATCGGGAGTGTGTGCCATTGAAGAGGCCCAGGATCATTACAAAGACCATTAGGCCCACACAAGTCGAGACAAAGCCCAATGGGCAAGCCTTGTTTCCATGGACTCGAGAGGGTCCCGCCCACCACCGTTTTGATGATGAATATTTTGATTGGTCAATTCCCAAATTATGATTGAGGATTATCCTATGAAGGGATGAAATTCACAGATCCGGAGTTAGCGTTTTCCTTGGCACCCAAAGTGGGGACTCAATGGTAAGAAGGAATGAGCCAGCACATCAGATGTACTTTGTTTTTGTATTTTTAGTGTTTATGCAATTTTTTTGTTAAAATAGGTGAAAATTATGTTTTTACATGAAGCGTTGCTTTTTGACACATATGTGGCACTGCCCCGCCTAGTTGAGGCCCCTCACTATGCACGACGAGGACTATAGCTACTCGGGGCTGTAGCGCACCAACCGAGGACGTTTTAAGCTACTGTGATGATTATGCCCGTATTTTACATGAACTCTCATAGAAACCCGGGAGGGTTTGAGTATAGTATACCCACCCTTCCTATGCGGGAGGTTCCAGCTCATTTGTAGCGGCATAATGAAAAGCCCCAGAGATACCTAGTGCGTCCGAGGAGGATAGCCGCAGCAGCTTGTATGATATCATGATCATCGTGCCATGGCAAGAGTTGATGTATATACAGAGCGTGGCTTAGTATATTAAATTTTTGAAAATATACCCAAGTTTTGGAAGATTTTTTTATGTAACTATTGTAATGGACACGATATATATATATACATATACATACTTTTTGGTGATTTTTATTTTCTTTAATTTTTTTTTATTTTCAATGGGATAAAAGACAGAAAGCCTATACAAATAGTTTGAGGCAAGAAGAAAATGTTATATCTTATTATTACTTTGCCAAAGAAATCGTGTTATTGCTTAAATTCTCTAGGAATGCTCAAATGTGATTGTTTGAAATTGACGTTCTAAAATTCCCACCCTAAAAAATAATGTAACAAGACCGGATGATGCATATGGTAATGATTGTTTAGCCGCATAATGATGAGTTGGGAATCTAACCCGACTACTCAAATCGAGATGTCACGAGACGCCACCTCCGTGAGAGGAGTTGGATCACCGACATTTACTTGGCAACATTATTGGTGGTACCAGCCCAGTAGTGTCCCCCAACCAAGAAGTCTCCGACTCGTATGTAGAGAACCCAAGCAAATTGCCAATGTGTCTAGTGTGATGGCTAGCAACGTCGTATATCCAACATATGATAAGGAGGATGACGGAATTTGTGTGAAAGAAAATATTGCAGATGAGAAAAGCACCTCAAAAACCAAATAATATCCAAGAGACATCAAAACAATAGGCAAAAATTATATACAAAAAATTACAGCATACACCTAGTGTGAAACTAGGCAAAATGCTTCTTAGATAGAACCCATCGTGGAGCTCCGCGAGCGTAATTCCATTGCTACCCGAAGTTCGTAAGCTCCTTGGAGAGAAATTTAGTGATGATGTAAGGACCAATCCATAATTTCGATCTATTCCTTCAAGAGGTCAGCAGCTCAATGACAGAGTAGAACAAGATCACCCTCTGTAAAGAACGAGGCGTGACAAATTTTCTCGTATTGAGGCTTGACTTGGCGCTGTGTTGAGTCGCGAGTGATAGCATCATCTTCGATGAGTTTCGTACAAATTATTGAGCAAGAGCAAGTGCTCACAGGGAGGGAAACAGCAGGAGTCTGGGAGTGAGTTTGACCTGAAGGAACTTCATATTCGTCGTTGTGTGCGCCACTTGGGCCGAATGCAAGATGAAATGGCGTGAAGTCTAAGTGCTGATCGATGTTCGGTATGCCCACAACGTGAATACAAATTCCAATGCCATTTATTTTATGTTTTCCAACTAACTGACGAATCATGGTTTTGAGGATGCTACTTACGGCTTTGACTTCTGACCATTAGCTTGAGGATAATAAGACAAAGATTGATCTTGATGAAAACTCTACCATAAATATCCGTTCACTACATTTTGAAAGGGGTCCGCTGATCCGTACATAGGGTACGTCGAGCCGTCGTACTACTCGATTGAATATGAGTGTATGCAGTCATATCAGCTCAAAGCGGGATTGGCTTCCGCCTATTTTATAAAATAGCTTTCCATCAGCACTATAATGCAGCCAGTTCATTTTTCAAAGGACGATTAAGCTGGCTCTCATTTAGAGAAAGGACCAATGGAGATAACTCGGGATGAAGGGGGAAGATAAGAACGCATTTTATTTGTGAAAATTTGAATAGCATATACTTCTGGACCGTTGGGTTGCAGCTTTAAACAAAGTGGGCCAATAGCAATTCCACGGCATGTGATTTTTGGGTGCAGGTGCCCAAAAGATGACCACCGTATGCGCCGACATGGTATTCATTCAAAACGTGTTCGCTTCATCGAAATTGAGAGCGGCCATCGGGAGAATATACTTCATGCTCACGGGTGACAGGCCGTGTCATTTAACAGGCAGTGCTTTCCCCGTGTGTGTCATTTACCATACCAGCCTTATGTGAGAGTTGGGAAGAAGCGTTGTCGTAGTAGACCAAAATGTCTCCATACCATGGGTCCGAAGAATCACCCAAGTATACATTCATCAAGAAATGGATCATGAGCTATCTTGCCCATTCTCCGGAAAGGTCCGATAATAATTCAAAGAAGATGAGGGATTTCTTTTCTTCGTTGTACCCATCAAATTTTTGAGGATTATGATCCATTTGGAATATTTTTCTCCATGTCATTTTTCACATAAGATATGTCGTATAAATTTCCAAAGCAATAATCGTAGTCCAGTTTTAACATATAGTGTTTTATTACAGTATATCAAAACTACCTTGAAATTTTCTCCACATGTGAATAACTTAGTTCAGATTCCATTATAACTTTTAGTCAAATATATCACATGTTCATTGTCTTCATTGTGAAATCAAACCGTAACCATTCCAAGTGATATTTAAGTTTCCTGTGTAGAAAGTATGATAGCTGTGTGTTCAAGAGTTGGGGATAAAACAAGGCATGTTTTAAAGCATCAAATGACCATCGAGCTTGGTCATCCCATGTAAGTATAGGGTTCTCTTTCTTCAATAATCACATAAACTTTTCAGCTATCTCAAAGATAGTTAATAATGAATTGACATAAAAATTTGCCTTCCCTTGCAATGTGAGCTGAAGGATGGATTGTGGTGCTCTCAGCCTTAACGGCAAATTGCCTAAACTTATTGGGATCAGCCCTAATCCCAGTGCCTGGAGACAATGAAACCTAACAAGATGCTCCTGACCTGGCCCATAAATACACACTTATGAGATTCGCATGTGGTTAACAGTAATCGCACACCTAGTAAAAATTTTCTAGACAGCAAGGTGACTGTGTCATTTCTTGAATGCGCCGTAAGGTCATCCAAGTAAGTCAGCATAATATGTCAAATGTCATGTGAAATTAATCACAGCCTTGCCAAAGTTCCTCCATCTTCATGACCGAATGGGATTTTTACTATGCCAAACAAAAAAGAACAAGTGCTTTATGTCAGTCTTATTTTTAATCAATCAAGTTATAGTCGGAGAATCCATCCATGAAGGAAAAAGATTCACATCCAAATCGTCGAGAATCCGATTCAGTGAACAAAGATAGAGACTTTTGGGACAAGCGGCATTCGCATCACTATGGTCAACAAAACGATGAAAATGTTATCATATGGAACCACTGAAAACCATTCCATCAAAGAATGTATAGATGAAACCGTTGCTTAAAATTTTTTTCATCTCACTTATGGCGGCCACTTGCGTGGGGTGACAGTCCCAAGCTCGTCGAATTCGTTTGGTATTGTCATAAATCTTGATTTTTTGCTCGAATATAGATGACCGCTGCACCTCATTATAAGACAAAGCGAACACATCGCGTAACTCGAAAAGGGATGTGAAGCATGTAATTTCCTCGAGATTGCAATCTCGCCCAATCAATATTTTCCATACACCTGCTGCCCCAGATTAACATATTTTTTAAAATATTGTTCATGTCTCCTCCGAATTGATATTTTGAACAATCGTGTGCGGAGGGAACCATCTCGCTAACAAGGATGGGATTTTCAATATTTATCACATTCGAGTCAACTGCTGAAGCATGTCGAAAACTTCCTGTTCCTGAAGAGCCCCAACAGCTTCTTTCCGTAGGCAAGACCTTCATCGAGGAGATCCGAGAGAACCGTAATGGGTGAATAAATTTTGTCCAAACCATAGCAAATGGGAGGGTTCATGTGACCTGATGGCTTGGTAGGCCGACCCTGAGGTGGTAGTTTTCGTATCCATATCCGTTGGAACCACCGATGCGACAGCCGGGGAGGATCCATGGGTCAATAGAGCCATCGAAAGTGGTGGATATCATTGCAACCGGACAGACTTCGGCGGCAGGAGAGGAAAACAACCCGTAGGAAGATGCCTTCGTAAGACCGAGAAAATAATAACGTAAGAGTCGGAAAAGCCTCTTATTAGGGATATAGTGCTACCATAACATGGAATAATCGTGGGTGAAAAAGGATAATTGATCCACTATGACTATTTTCCCATCCAGTCAAATAGGACGAAATACTTTAAAGACGAAATAAACAGTCATGTTAATGACAAGACCAATGCAAATCCCATAACATTATAGTCGAGATGGCGATTTATGACTTCAACATCCACTAAGGCATTGTATTTTCCAACGCAGTGATGGGAAAGCTAGCAAGGTATCCATTTGGGAGGAACGTGCGGCTATCGTAAAAGCTTGATGGAATTCGACGAAGTGTTAAGGTAGAGAACCTAAAGTTGAGTTGCTTGCGATATAATGCAAAAGTCGAAGCACCTTCGTCAATGATAGTGCGATGGATTGGTATCCCTTTAGACACAACTCCGTACTGAATGCAAGTTTGTGCAAGAGGCGTCTAGGGAAGTTCATTCTCAACAATAATGCTTCAAAGAAAGCCTTTGTGCTAGAAAAGTTTGTAGTACTGAAGCGTACATAGTTGATGGTACTGTGCCAAATCTTCTACAATGTTGTAGTTTAGATGCACGAAAAAGTGCTATGAGTCGTGCATCGAAGTGTCCCTTTGGGGGATGAATCCATTGACCAAAGGAAGTAGCTGCTCGATATGCAAATTGTTGGTCGGTGGTGGGGTTGAACTAGTACCGTGTTCTTGAGTGTCTATGGTAGATTTTCAGCAAAGTTTGGGTTCGTGTTTGAAGTTTAACACTCTCAGTCAGAGCAATGGCAGACCCATCCTTCACCTAGAAGGATATGAACCACCATTTCCTACTGCTAGGGTTGTGGCAAAGTTGTCAAATATGTGTTAGTGTTGTTTGTCGATTAGGGAAAAGATTATGAAGAAATCTATAGGCGTTCACCCAGAATCCTTGTTTGCAATAAAATCGATGCATTCTCGTTGTGCCCGAGGACATTTGTATGTCGAAGTGGTCCTCTGCTACGATCTTGCAAGGAAATTTCATGGGATTATCCTTCTCGAAGTCATTTAAAAAAAAGGGAAAGGTTTTTTTTATTAGGATTATTCTAATCGTCCGACTACTCTTCCGAAGAAGATGTTCTTTTTCGTTCTTCTTGGTTTTCCTACTAGGTTTTTGTGAATTTTGGCTGCACTTTACCTCTACTCTGTGAGGAAGAGTACAAGCTAAGCTAGGCGGCGGTGCCCGAGGATGGCCGGGAGCTTTTCCCCAAGACCTGCCGGTGGCTCACTAGAGTTTGTGCCAACGAGACCGCTTTCTGGGCGTGAGCTCCAACTTTACCGCAACAGAGGATTTGGTTACTAGGGGAATTAGAGAATAAATCATATAGCGTGCCGATTGTGAATAGATTAAACTAAAATGTTAGCATGATGAATGCATTGATCTTCAAAGAATCAAAATCGTAAAGGCTAATGTCTTTAGAGATGTGGAAAGAGAGACATACAAAAAACCAATTAGATAAGAGATGATCTTCGATTGGTGCTTTTACTAGCCTCCTCCTACGTCTCCATTCATGAATGTGATCGCAGATGTTGCAGTGTCTTGTGTAGTGAGTGTTGTCAGCTCCATTCCGGTTTCAAATCTCATCAATAAATACAAAGTGTTTTCAGAAGGTATGTGAAATTCAATATACCCACTGGGTAGTATTGCCTGTAAGGGTGCGGGGAAACAATAAAGGCGGACACTATCATCCACCATGGAATTATATTTATGTACCCAGTGGTGATGTGTGCGGTTAGTCTTGCCCTTGTTTCCCCATCGAACATTGGGATGTCGTGGCGAATCTTAAAGTGTATTGGAGACCGCAGTGTGTTGTGATTAATGGGGTCATTAGTCAGCTTTATAGATGTTGGGAATGTTCAGAGCCGCTAAAAATGGAAATTGCGTGGTTTGCCCCCGTGTCCATCCAAGGAAGTATTCGTTGACTAGTGGACCATAGGGTCTCCCTCTCATTAATGTGCTACCAGAGATAAGGCAAGTAGGACTTTGATAAAAATTTCTTATAGGTGGAGGGGCAGGGATATATGGCTGCCGGCCAATATGGCATATTGTATTGCAGTGGAAAATGGTTGGTTGCCTCAGTAAAAGTTCCCTCCCATTCTAGATGGAAGTTGGGGTGGGTTAGTCCATATGGATGCAATAGAGTCAGAGGCATGCTACTACTTCATATTTGGCAACGGCATAGACCCTACACCAATATTTAAACCACTTAAGGGAACGATGTTAATAATAGGTTGTCCGTTTTGTCCTAATGATTGCAGTGGGTAGCGAAATGTTCCATGTTATCTCGCGTGTTAGTGACACTGCCTTCGTTATGGTGGCCAAGGCTTGAACTCAAATAAAGGGTTCCAACCGAAAGGGTTACAAAAGCTGAAATAGTCACACTCGTGGGAGGAGCAACCATAGGTCCCACCGTGGTCATGGTAGGAGTAGGTCCCAAATGACCTTGCCGAGTTACTTACAAATGCTGTGACAGATCATAGGGGTTGGGACTAGGCATATGTTGACTATTGGGGTTACCAACCGATGGCATAGAACTGACAACTCGGGTGGGGAGGATGGGGGTAACTCCGGGATGGTTGCCATTGGTATCGACCTTATGGATGCCCATTATGAAATGGTTGTTTGTGCGGCCAAAGGAATGTCAAAGGTGGTGGTGAATCGAACTATCACAAGCTCCCAACCATCAGTGAGTGGAGGATTGTAATGAGGCATGATACCTTCCGGTGAAAGGGTCCTCCAAAAATTCTATATGATATGAGGTGATGTGCAAATCAAGGTTTGTCAATGGGAGACTCTCTTCCACAAGGCACGGGTTCACCAAGATTCAGCTTCTTCCTAAAGAGTTAGAGGAGGTAGACCTTGCTATCATCGTAGACAGTATGTGGCCGACACATGGTGACCGTTTAGTTTTAACAAATTTTAATAAATTGTGATGTATTATAAAGTCTCAATGACACTAACCAATAGCACCTAAAAAAAGAAAAATAAAAAATGACTCTCTAAAATCAATCATGAAGTGAAGCCTAGAATAGGGTGCCTTATCCGAGTACTACCATTTGCTGGTGATGAAATCCAATATCACAATAGTATATAGAGAGGGTTGGTCAAAAGAAGGCTACGGTCACTCTAGTGCTTTGCCTAAACCTTAGACGACAGTGTAAGCACTCTCATGAAGATGAGTACCTCCCTAAAGAATGAAGATAGAGTGGGTCCGTTCTTATTTCAGTACTCGTGATAGCTCTGTCCAGTCACCTTGTAAGTCCATAAAAAGTGTGGCCACTAAGACATCAACCATAGACATCATCAAAGGGGGTCCATGGTCAAGGACAACATGCTATATGGGTAGAATACCTAGACCCTCACTGTTTCGACATCCCCCGAAGGAGCCCCACATAAGATACCCACGGATGTAGTCGAAGGCAAAAAGCACCTTCTTTGCACCAGCAACAAGCTCACAGCTCCAAAGAATGGTCCCAATAATATGAGCAAGAGAAATTTTCGCTCGTTAATGACTCGGGGCCCAAGTTTTGAGATCTTGGGTGATTTTCTCACTTTTCCTAACCTAGGATCCTAGCCTAAACTATTGTTGGTGTGAACTCAGCAGTGTTTGTTTGATTTATTATCACTATCTCTTAGTGTACTTGATTATTAGTCTTGCATAGGGGAGTGGCCGTATGAAATGTAATGAGACTCTCACTTAAGAAACCATGCAAAAATATGCTCTAAATATTCAATTCGATGAAGAGTATTTCCTAGCAAGGAGAGGTTTCTTTTCAACATCCATGCACTAACATTCAAATAGCAAAGTTCAACCTTAAAGATTCGTACATCTATCTACCTCATCTTAACAAGATTTTTAACCGAAATTTTTAATTAATTCAAATTATGCAAAAAAACTAAAAAAAATTCTTCTTCAAAAGTAAGTGTTTATCAGTCTTTCAAATAAGAGCAAACAAATAGAAATGCCGCCTTAGTAAACAAGCACATGGATTCAAATAAGGAGGGATACCGACATGGCCAAAAAACTTGCACCCAAAACACACCGTCAGGTGAACAAATTTTGTCTAAGTAACGCACTATCTTTGAGTAAAGACAACGTTAACTATGACTAACGCATTGCATTTGGCAGAGTCCACGTTATAATGCACCGGAACACCAACAGAGGTAGCGTTAGCTAGGTAAAGTTCTTCGTTCAAACAGAAACAGGATTGAACCTCGTGAGCTTTTGAAATGTCTACTCGGGTATACAACATCAAGTCCGAAGGGTCTGTGAATAGAGGAAAGGAAGAAGGGGGAAAGAGATAGTTCAAAACTATGGGGGAAATCCTCAAAGGAGTCGCCATTCGCTGGGCAAAATTATTGGGTTGTTGGTTTTCTAATATCCTCTTGTTATTTCCCATGTTTAGCCAGTTACAAGACCAAAAGATGAGACAACATCAACCACTTTTAGACCTTCAGATCTATCCCTCTCGGTTCCAGGACTTCTATGATTGTTAAAGGTATATGTCTTTAAATGAATGTTAAGATGTTAGGCTAGTTATAAGCACAAGGTTTGTTTGTTTGATTTGTTTGTTTTGTTGCTGGGAATCAAAGAGCATACTAATAAAAGTATGTATATTTGCAAAGAGGATTTTAGGCAAAGGTAGATAATTCGTAGAACATCAAGGCCATTGGGCAATGGGATGGAAAAGGTTACTTGTCGTTCAATGTGCAAGCTTTCTGGGCTCGCTAGTCATCTAGAGCATTTGGATCTTTAATGATGATAGGTGGAATGAAACAATAAGTGAGAGAAGAAAGAATGAGGAAATCATTGCCTATAGATCAAGTCGTAGGTCATTTAAACTGCATCCGTCAGACATACTCATAGGGCCACTTAAAAGTAGTGAAGGATTAATTTACAGTCCTGCAAGGTTTTAATTGAAATGGAAAGATCTCAGTGAGGGGGCAAGAGATAGAGTTCTAAACTCCCTGCTGTTCTCAACTCATTTAATTAAAACTAGACAAGAACATCTAGAGACAAAAGAGCCCCATTAATTCATACATCACCAGTTAACATATCAAACCACTACACCGGCTAAATTAATTGAAATCAATCTCAGATAACACATATAGCAAAAAAACATTAAGGCAAGGAGAGCGTAAACATAGGGTACCTAACAAGGACATATCCTATGCTAGATTTTTGATGCAAGCGAAGAATCAAATGAAATAAAATAAACACAGAGATAGAGAAAACATCAACCATCTCTTATATCAGGATCAAAAGAAATGTGTCATTACATATAAGCAATATCACACACAACATTTCCCACAACCTTAACATTCAGCCCGAATACATATTTTTCACCTATCTTACAACTCGCTACGTAAACTATATCTCAAAGAAACAACCGCAATTCTCTCGATATCTCATCAACCAAACAAACAAATCAAACAACAAACTCAGGCTAATAATTAATGAATATATTAACATTTGAACTTCAAAGACATATACCTTTAACAATCATAGAGAGATCCCCTCTCTCGGACCCACGAGGGCTAGATCCCCGAGGTCTAAAAGTGGTTTGATGTTGTCTCATCTTTTGTCTGCCAACTCCGGCGAAACATGTGAACCCCAACATAATGGCAACTCCACCGGGGACGAGACTAGTCACCCTTGATTTTAAATTGTGATGTAAATTGTAAATCATCCACCTCGCAACTCCACAATTCCTAAATGATAAAAGAGCACTCCACCGCATCAAAAGAGGGCCACCGGTTATCCGTGTGTTCACAAGACTCCACTCCGGGAGACCATGTCGCAAGACAACATCATCCATGCCAGTAGACCAAATCACTTCACTAATGGAAGACGGAACGGTTTGCAAAATGTTTCCGCATTTCATGGCAAACATGTCGGATACAATTTCTAGTGACTTGGTAGAATATAAGTCAGAGGACCTTCCAAAGGGTTATTCCTCTCAACTCAAAAGGTAGACTCGTGATCAAGAAACTTTTTCTAGAGTCAGTGATTGAAAGGTACAGTTTGAATGCAACCTTTGAACTCGTCAGGAAAGATCATATTAGTTCAGATACTCCTGCATATTTTTGAAAGTCTCCCGCCTTCAAAAGAGAAGAGATTTTGTTGCTCTTCGAAATACAAGAAGAAGAGGATCTGTTTTCTGTCAAGTCACACAAGATGCAAGGAAGATGCAATAATCAAAAGCTACCTGATTTGCAAACGGCTCACCAATCATGGCAAAGCCAAAGAAGAGAGTGTACATCATGCGTTTGTTGACCCTATGGTATATGAGGCACGCGATTAGCTCAATAACTCCAACGTTGATCCTTAGCATGGTCCATACTATCAAAGAGTGGTCACCATTTATTAGTGACCCCAAATAGCTGACCACATGCGCAGCGGTACCATGGTTATCTCCCCGATAGGAAGTCGTTGTTCATATCCTTTTTTGTTACCGCGTTGACTCAGGTCGTGACCGGCATTATTGTATCACCCAGAACACGTATATTTCCAAGTAGATTAGGGGTAGGTAGGAATTCTCGAAATAAAGCTCGTTGTGTGAGCATGTATTTAGTTGTTGTAATTTCTACAAAGTCTAGCAAGTTAGACAATCTAATCCCGGCTTTCTGATCGTTTTTCAATTTCTCGTCTTAGAATGTAGAGAAGAAATCTACTAGACAAGCTTTTATCCATGCAGATATGATTAGTAGAGAAGCTATGAGGCCAACAAATTAATCTAGACTCATGGAGTAATAAGGGTAGAAGTAGAATAGGTTTATTTTCCCGTTTGTAAAAATTAATGATGTAAAGGGTTTATGGAACCGAATGTGCTCAAAAGAAAAATTTTAGGACTATAGTTTGGGTAGATAGTTGTTTGGGAGAAATTTTACTTGATATAAGTTGTCTCTTACACTTGTGGCAAATTTTCGATCAAAGAAAGAAATGAATGAGTCAAGCACTAGGCATCCGACCTACACCAAAGATTTACTTTTTGAATTTCGACTCCTTCAAGAAGAAGCTATCCCCATGTGGAGCCACTATTAGCCCCCCATAAATTTTTCGACAAGAAAACAAGGGGGTTGTGTTGTTTTAGCCTTCAAGGAATGTATTTCCTTCTAAAACACATAATCCTTGTGCTCTCCAGCTTCTATTTGTCCTCTCGCTTCGCAGAATTTTTCCGCAACTTTTTCAGCAATTCGCAGCATCCTCCAAGTAGAGATTCATCGAAAGTGCTCCGGAAAATAGCTTTCCAACGATATGCTACATTCTCAAAACTCACTGGATTGAATTCTATGCTCAAGGAAGTAAAAGCCCTTATACCCCCTATCTCCCCAATTTTTCCCCTTAATCTTTGTTTTATTTAAGTATTATACTCCCTTTTCCCCCTTTCCGATTATAAATCACTTTGTAAATCATGTTAAAATGAAAATACGTCGATTTATACAACCACCCCCCGACCATACCCCTTATAACCTTATAATAAACAATGTTAATGTTTATTATTAAGTCCCGCCTTTATAACCACTCTCTTTCCATGCCTCAACATACATTGTAATAAAAATTATTATAAATTTTATATATTATATACCCCCGCCACTTATTAATCATCAAAAATATCTTTCCAATCGCATATGTTATGTTGAATGCCCCGATCACTCATCGAAAATATTTGCGATGCGATTGATCAACATCGCAACTCCACCGATTCGCCCATCGCAAACCCTCATCGATCGCATCTCGTTTTTTCTCCCATTTGTGATTGCCGTCCGCTTCTCGATCTCCGATTGTGATAGCTCCATTCCACCGACCGAGATCGCAAGTCCGATCCCCGATTGTCTTATCCCGTCTTCAGACAGAGACGTGTCGTGCCCACCGTACCACTCATCCACCTCGTTCATATAATAAAGGGGTTTTCCCTTTGTAGATTGCAAGTTTGTTATTTTCTGTTTACAAGGTTTTCCCAAATCACATCAGGAATGTTGTGCCACTGCACCACTCCGCCTATGCTCCACCTCCCGATTTCTCGATTTCACATTGCGATTCCACTTCCCGTCCCACTTTAGCCCTCCTCGCCCCAACAAATACCATTCGTTCCTTTGTATAAAGTGAAAAATTGGTCATTTGTTTTAAAAGGGATTTCCCGCTCCATCGTGTATTGCCCCATCGGACCAAAATAATCGTACTCCGAACTTTGTGTTTGTTTCAAAAGTGTCGCTTCTCCGCTCCCACCCTAATAAGTATTGCGATTCATATGGGTTTCCGCCTTTTCCCCTTTTTCCTTTTTCCCATACAAATAAATTCTTCCTTCAAGGCATAATTTCAGTTTAGTTGTATTTCAATGGAATTTATAACCATGAGTTTCGCTTCAAACAACAAAATGAAAGCCAAGCGCAAAGCATAACCAAGAAGTCGTTACGCAGCTATTAATGAAACAAAACAGAGAGCTCCATGTACGAAGACTAAGCCGCAGGTTTTCTACATCAACATAATTTTTTGCTCAGAACACCATGGTGCCCATTTTTCTTTATTTCACTCTGCTGTCGTTACAGTAAATTTCCGCCGTACCACAAATTCAAAGTCAAAAAGATTGTTTTACAAGTATGGAAAACCATTCGCCTATTTATTTACCATTTTGTTTGTGCACCAAAGAGTAATAGCACAACAAACCATAAATGCATCAAAGACCTATATGGAGTAAATGGAATCCGAAGAAGAATTATCCGTTCCCCGTAAGAGTGCGCAGATTAATGCTAGATTTTAAGTTGCACGGACTTCTACTTTGTTCGGGCTTGATTTTAATAAGTTTATTTGGTGCTTACCTACCTCTACTCTTTTTTAGCCATATATAATCCCGAGAAAATTATTGAAAAGGTTGTCGTTTCTGGGTTGTCGCCGTTGTAGTTAGAGGGATCGGTCGGCATGCGAACGCTACTTTGGGGAGGGAGTAACAGGGAGTTGTTATGTAATAGGATGGGAGGAGAAATTTCGGACTATATTAAGCCAATATTTCAAGTATGTGACCGGTTTTGGTATCAATTAATCAAATCACATTTCACAAGAGATCGTGTATATTAATATCGTGAGTGTTTTCCAATCGTCTTTATCACATTTTCATATTGTCGTGTTCGTTGGCTGTGACCAACATACAGATTTCCACCCTTTGTTAGGTACCCATGTCTATGTTCTCCTTGGTTTATGTTTTCACGAAATGTGACCCAGAGTTGATTTCAACGGATTTAACCAAATTTTTAGTGGATGGCATCGCTTACCAATGATGTATGAATTAAATGAATCTACTTGGGATGTTCTTGTTGGGTTTAAGTCGGAAGATTTGGGAACACCGGGGATTGAGCACTCGTCCACCAGGATCCTTAGCAACCAAAATAGCTTTTCTAAGATCTCTCTTGTTAAACTTATCTCAGTTTTTTCCTTCGGAGCATGCTAAAGTCGACCTAGAGTTAAATGACCTATGGTCCGATCTATTAGCCGCCTTGGTCTTCTTTCTCGAGAGCCGCCTTTGAGAGTGTCCGTGTCCGGAGCTAAATGACCTCTGATTTTATCTATAGATAGAAATTAGGCTTTATTTCTTTCACATTCAACTTCTTAATGTTCCATCCACCTCTAATCTAAAAGATCCTTTAGTATTAGATGACTTGCCCTTTGAAGCCTTGGCTAGTTGTTGCATGTAATCACCTTTCATGACTCCATAGCCCAATGGATGGCACTCTTCATCATCTTCCTTAGCTGAAACATCCCATTGCTTTGTTCCTTTCCTTCCATTACTTTCTCAACATGATATCATGACCAACCCGTAACAACTCATCAAATCATTTAAAACCCTCCTTTGTGCTTCATACCTAGCCTAATATCTCATTTCAGCTTCAAAGATACATCATTATTTTTCTATTTGGAGAGATCCTCTCGGGGTCCAGAGGGCTAGATCCTAGTGCCCCAAAGTGGTTTGATGTTGTCTTATCTTTTGGTATTGCCAAATCGCTAAACATAGGAACCCCAACACCTCTCAAGGCTTTCCTAAGGCCTGTGGAAGATAGTAAGATTAGTTGTATAGTTCACAAAGAAGGCATATACATGTTCATGTCAACTTAAATAAATTCATGGAATAATACAAGACACTTTTAATGATCTTGAAGCCTTTTGGAGATCACTAAACAACGAAGTAGGGATCTTCTTCACCAGCCCAAATCAATCCTACAATCAATCAAAGCACCGTGTAATCTCTACCACACATACTTCATCAATGGTTATTACATGATAAACATTTAAACAATGCACATCTAAGCCATTCATCTCATGCTATGTAAATAACCGTACAACAATGACAATATCAAGCCATAGAATGGACAAAACAGACACAGCTCTATTAATTTGCAAAAGGAGGATTATAACCATCTAAGTTGCACCAAGCCCTCCTCACCTTCCAATCTCTCTTTGTCTCAAATTTTAAGAGTTGTCTTGGTCAATAAGTTCTCAATGAACCTCTTGAATTCTTTGACCCTTCACACTTACAACAATAATGCTCTACTTCAAAAGTATTCAAACTTGAAAATCCTTCGCACCTGAACCAAGAGCCTTCAGTCATATTTTATAGGAGATGTAGAGAGAAATCATTGACCTTCTCTCCACCATTTCTAAATAGAAAAAGCCAGATGTTCTCTAACTTCCATGTTTTTGCCTTTCTTGAGAGTTCGCCTGTTTTTGGCAAGGCCCAATAAGACTAGTTCTTTGGGTGCTTTCTATTTTGTACCGACTCTCTTAAGTGAGCAGTGCCGGAAATTAAAATCATTCTCCGCCGCAACGCCGCCCTCTAGTAAACAGAGTGTTTCCCAGCGCCCACAACCCGTGTTCATCGATTTCAAAGATAATGCTCTTTGTGTCATATAATGAAAGTTAGTCTACTGCATAGGTTTACTTAGTTCTTTGTATTCCTTCCATATTTATCTTCTCCTCTCGAGGGCCGATGAGGATATTTTTTGACCTATAATGTGATTCTTCCTCGTCTTTGCAAGCCAATCTATCAAAATGATAGGACCCCAACACATCCCATCTATAATATGCATCCAACGTGAGTACCAAATTTGTCAAGAAGGCTTCAACCTATGCCCAAGTGTATACCACCAAGGCATCCCATCGCTACACATCTCCACCAACCTCCGCAAATTCATCCTTATTGATCATAATTCACCAGTTAATCTCAAACACACCCCATAAAATGTGCTCAAACGTATGCATCCCATAGTGCATCAAAATAAAGCACCCGCCCAATCTCAACTCTCAGAACCAGACATCAAGATCATCGTAGCATGAAGCCTCCAATGAACGCAACCATCATGAACTCCCATGCATCATCATATCCAAAATGGAAATACACCTGAGCCATTGCATGCCACCATGTTATTCTCACCTCCTGTCATATGAATATGCTCATAGGCTACCTATCCAACCAATGTCTTGTTGCTCAAAGTGAACAATGTCCATCACCCCATCTATAAAATATCTCCATGTGCACCAAAAATCGATCATGCTCAAGATATTCCCTTGCTTGACACCCTCCATGATGCTCATAAGGGCACTGTGTATGACTTAAAGGCACACCCCCACATAATCTCCTACCATGCCCCCATGTCATCAAACATCTGTCACCACAGTTCATCAAGAGTAGACTCATCTCAACCTAGAAACCATCATGTGTATAGGTATAGGTTAAGTGCCCTTGGCTGCTTCTGTCATCATCATGGGTACTTCCTCCAAGGCTTCTTCCCCACTAAAGGTGCATCAGCAAGCCCTTCTTGTTTGGTAAGCCATGAAGAAGTCTACTTCCAAACAATGTGCCCTACCACCAAGGAAGTCCATGAGTCATAAGCCTGGCACCTAGCCAATTTCCATGTGGCTACATGACCCATATCTATCATGAACACTGTCTCCCACCCTTGTCACGTGAATTTGAACCTACTAGAGTGATGTCACACATTTCCCTATCAAGGTTCACAAAATAAATGCTCCTTATCCAATGTACAAGGTTCCACTGCTGTCCTGAGCAGTGCCTCTTATGGTATTGGAAAATAAGTCATTCCTTCCCATCCCCACATACTATCTATCCCGTATGCTCAATTGAAACATGAGTCATATCTTCATTAATAACATCATTAGTGTCTTTCCAACCTCATCAAAATGTCCGCAATGCTTCGATCCTCGGGTACCGCCTCGCTCATAAAGTCCCTTCTTGATCATTGTCACTCGTACATTTTCATGTGGTCCATCCCCAACTTAGCCAAAGTTTGTTCATTCAACTGAACTATTTAAAGCCTTCCTCTATCATATTTTCATCCTCAACATCCTCCCCTGTGATCATCCATCGCTGATTCTTGCAATGCTTGGCCCTAGTCCAACCTATTCATCAAGTTCATCCTCTACTTTCAACATATTTGGTAACATCCTTGTGAGAATCATCCACCATCGATGTCAAAATGTTCTTGGTCCTGGTCCAATTTGTTCATCAAGTTCTTCCTCAATTTCAATCGCATCTACAACATCCTTTGGTTTGGCCATAGTGGGCTCATGTCACCATGCTTCATCTTTCCAAGGTTCTAAGTTTGGAGAAGTTTATCAAGTAACTTCCTTCGCTCTTTTCCTCCACCTTGTCCATTTTTAATTACAGAATTCTCACGTTCTTCATAAGTCGAAACATTTCATCTTTGCTCATGCCATATGTCCTCTCCTCTTTCACAATGTATCAATGGTCCAAATCACCTCATTAAAATCCTCTTCCGCTTCCTTCGACTTCTTTAATTTCTTTGAAGTTCATTTCCAATGAAACAAACTCATCCATCAATCTTCATGTTGCCACCGCAACATCAACAATTGCCTTTCCGAATAATAAAAAATCCATGAAAATGTAGCTCGATACAACTCTCACACCCCTATACTCGTGGTAGTCTCCCAACCACTTTCCATAGACGTAAAAGCGCGGTACTAACTTATTTTTCTTTAAAATACTCAATAAGTGCAATATGCCTAACTCAACACTTGTTTAATTAATCTTCCAAAGTGTTCTTTTGTGCGTAAATGCAACAGTGAATAAACATCAATACTGTCCCACATGAACACCCATACTTTCAAGGGAGGGGAAAATCTCGTTAATAAGTCTACCCGATATTATGATTCAATAAATATGTAACAATCCGTAGTAATTATACAACCAAGCATCCATAAACCATTTATGCTTCTTTCCAAATGAAAATGCTCCTGGTCTAGCCTTAACAGCTTCCCAACAATGCAAACAATCCAAAGGGAACCCCAAAATTCCTTTCGTAACATGTTTCGAATTCGTGTGAATTCTCGGTTCGAGTGGTCACTCTGCGTCGGCTGCATGCCCCTCGGCACCCTTAACGTGTTTCCGCACAAAGTCATGTGGTTGCGTTCGCACACATTTCCCCGAACACATCTTGGCTCACGTTCACCCGATCCAACCCTACTAAATGAACTTCACACTCACCAAACACCATTCCACGTATCCCAAATGTGGGCGTATCGAACAAGCCCGACTCAACCCGGAATGCGCCCGCCCTAAATGTTGTTTTTGTGTGTGTCCTATGGAAGGACCTGACTCAACCATGGCACCGAACACCGTACCTACATGTCGTGCGGTATGAACCCGACTCGACTCATCGTAAACGCCGAACGTGTTTTTGCCCGAATCGACCCGCACTTTGTTTCCTCGTTGTGGCTTCACCCTCCACCCTCGACCTTGATCTAGCTCGTTACTAGCTTTCTTCAATGGAATAAAAAAATATGTTGATGTCCTTCTTGCTTTCCCTTATCATCCATCACACGTCCTCCTTTGCATGTTCCTTTGCCACACATCAGCTTCCATGGGTGGGGCTTGGACCATATAAGGGGATGAGACCCACTAAACCCCATAAGGATTTTCACACACGTGACATTCCCTTCTTAAAATCGACTTGCCAGCTTGGATGGCCTATAAACTCCTCCAAGCCAACACTTGGCCATTTTTGGACTTGTTTATGCAATATCGCTCCTAATGCCCCACGAACACCATGATAACATCGTATAATAGCCGAATGATGTTTTCATTCCACAAAGGTGCCCGTCTAACCTTTCATCATGGTTTTCTATTTCTTCTTCGTTCGTTGAATGTCCACCGAACGCTTTCCAACACCCTTCGTCATCACCTCGGCTCGTGGATCTTGTTGTATGTCATTACCAAGGACATATAATTGGGTATGTCCATTGAGTAGGGACATGGAAACCTTAGATTTCACACAAATAAGCGACTATCTTCATGGTGGACGCAGGAAACCTTCATGCCCTGTACCTCTTTGGTGATATTTCCCCCATCCATGTTATAGACGGGGTGTGGCACTACCGTACCTCTCGAATACTAAGTATGTAGACTACGCCTTTAGCAACACTTGGTAAATTAGTTAATAAAATGTTCTTTCAATGTGTGAAAAACATAAAAACGCCCATCATATCGATAGTGTATGCCCACACATACAAGGGAGTGGAAACCCTCAGCTAATAATGAGTTTTCTCGATAATATGTTTTACAAATATGAAATACAAGATAAGTTCCAATCTAGCAAAAATACCCCTTTTCTCTTTGCCAAGGAAAGTCATTTTTTTTTCCAAGCTTACACCCTTGGAAAATCACTTAGCCCAAAAAAATCGTTTACACATTAGAATTCACCTCTTGGAATATCCGCCCCCGCATAAACTACCCAAGTGGTCATTAGCTACCGGTCGGCACTCAGTAAATGATTTTTGTGACTCTCCCTGCGTTTCCCAGTGCCCAATTTTCTCCCCTAGCTATGTGGTTAGCTCCATCCCATCAATATGCACCTGCTTCAACTTTTTCGCACTCAATTCCAACTCATGATGCCTTCGAACAACCTTTCCTCTGAACTAAAGCTTAGATCGTGCACACTCGCCCACCCACCTTGCATTGTGGACACCTCATGAGAAGTTATGCATGCCCACATGCCTACCCCACCACTTCACCTCGTGCGCCTGCCCCGACTCGACCCATCTTGTAGTGTGGATGCCCCACAAAGGAATTCGCATGCCCCTACATGCTTGGTCAACCGACTCGACTCCGCTCTTGCCCCGCGCTCACCGCCGTTCCTTCACCAACGAGATGTTGGCTTAGCCGGTAGTGCTCCAATGCGCCGCACTCTCATATGCGTTCTTGATAGCCGGTTGGATGAATTCTCCATAATCCACACACTGTATTGGATGGTGTGTACCATGTGTGTGTTGTGGGTCACTCCTAAGTGGACCCGAGTCGACCCCACGTTCACCGTCCTCCCACTCATGTAGCCGCCGCCCGCTCAACTCGTCCATCGCCTTTATGACTCGGGATACGATGTGAAATTTCTCCTATAACGTCACTTTTTTCGATGATACCGCTAGCTATGTGTGACACGCCGTGCCGCCGCCACCACACACCCATGCCCGTGGAGAATGTCGACGGTGTCAAATATCATCCAAACACCCAATGGGTATGCCCGTTACCACGAAAGCGACTCATGAGCCTTTAGCTTTACAAAACCCAACCTTCCCCACACTTGATGGCTTTTTTAATGAAAAGGTGTGAAAAACTCCCAAGTTCGGGAGACAGATTGTGGAAGTTGTTTCCATCGCACCACGAAATGGAATCCCACTCTTTCGCACTTCTGGGCGGTTCTTCGGCACGTGCAATGTAAACCATGAGTTTTGTAAATCCTGCGCATTACGATTGTGTGGTGACATGGAAACCCAATTTCCCTCACCAGTGACTCGGTTTCCATCGTGAGGAGGTAGAAATCGAAAGGTTCTTAACTAGGGTGATTTTCCCCCATGCCACGAAACAAAAGCCCCAAAGTTCTGCGTACATGGAAGTTCTCCATCGTGCCACGACATGGAAACCCAAGCTCCCCGCACCGAGGCCACGGTTTCTCGCCATGTGAGGATTTGGAAATCCTCGAGTTTCCAAAAATTTCGCGCACCGTCGTGCCGCAAAAAATGGGAACTTCCGAGCTCCGTGGACCCGGCGTAGTTTTCGTCGCACCGACATGGAAACTCGGTTCCCCCATACCCGGGTGGTGGTTCCCGCTATGTCGCAACATGAACCCCCCAAGTATCCCATGTTGGGGTTGCGTTCTATCACAGGGACATGGGAACCCTGTGCTCAAGGATTTGGGAAATTTTCTCGCCATGCCACGAAATGGAAACGCCGCTCCAAATTGGGGTGGTTGTCCATCATGTGGCCAAATGGAACCCCAAGTTTTATTGGGATTTGGGTGGTGGGTTTTTATGCACCGCGACATGGAAAAAAACCCGAAGTTCCCTAGAGGCTTAGATCCGAGGTTTCGAAACACCACCATTTCCCTAGACTCGGGCAATGGTTTCCATCATCACGAAACCCCAAGTTCCCCGCACCGTGATTTGGCAAGAACCTCGAGTTTCTAGAGTGCCATAAAACATGGAAACCCACAGCTCGTCACATAGTGGACACAGTCCTGCTTCTGGGTTTAAAAGGTTCTCCACCGTGTGCCGGCAGAACCCCATGCCCATGTTCCAAAGACTCGTGATGGTCTTACCTATGAAGCGCATGGAAACTCCAATTTCTCAGCCGTGTTTCTCCTGGGCGCGCGGGAGGACACGAAAACCCAAGTTTCGTAGGCTCGGGCCGGTTTTACGCCATGCCGCGACATGGAAATTTGGGGTCTCATGCCACCGACCACAAGTTCTACAGACCGGCGACCTCTCTCACCGTGGCATGGAAAATCCAAATTCCTTTCCCCAAGCAAGAAATTCATTTTTGAGATGAAAATAAAAGAAAACGATGTTCAAATGAAAAGGATGGAGTGCGTAAGGTGCAACAAAGCCGATAGTTTTCCCAATTTTGAATAAAGTGACAAGAGCGAAGCTCCGAATCGAGGCGACCAAGGGCTAACCATGATGGGCAAGAAGCTCCACTCGCCACTTACAATAACCCATCGTGTATTTAAGTCTTTGCAAAGGACTCTTCTCAACGACCGTTTGAAATTGAACTTCAAAGCCGCCACACTGCAGATGCCTACAATCGTGGTTTGCAAATGGCATGGGCCCCCGGGGGCGACAAAGAGATGCCCCTACTACGGGTTGAGATAATCGAAGAGTGACACACCGCTTCTAGAGTGGATTTTGACTTAGAGGCTTTCACCATAATCGACACATGGTAGCTTCGCGCTCACTCGCTTTTCAACCAAGCGCAATGACTAATTGTGTGAATCAACCGTTCCTCTCGTATCAAGAAAAATTACTATTGGCAAACATGTACTATCAATAGGTAAAACTAACCTTCGTCTCACAATGGTCTAACCCATCTCATGTTCCCTATTGGTGAGGAACAATCCAACACTTGGTGAATTCTGCTTCACAATGAGGAAGAGCAAGACATTGAAGGATCAAAAAGTTAAATGTCACTATGAATGTTTACCATTAGAAGCTATTTATTCTGTGGTAACTTTTTCCGATACATATAGCTTTAGATTCAAAAAGAATAAAGGATCGATAGGCTATGCTTTCTGTTTGTATTCGTACCTAAAATCAAAATCAAAATAACTTTACCCTTTTGTCTACATGATATTTCTATTTCGTTGAGCTCATATTAGGACACTGAGCCCCACGCATGTGCCACCCCAACAAACTCCCCACTGGGAATGCCCTCCGCCTTGACGACCACTTAAATGCGCCTTAAGACCAAAATAGGGATAGTGCCCCATCTCTTCCCCATGTAATATCAGTAACATTAAAAGTAGTGAGATTACTTAGAAAAATTAAGCTCTGTTCCCACTTATTCCTACACCTCTCAAGTCATTTCAAAGTCGACTAGAGTCAAGCCAGCGGTGTCTTCTTCTCGTTGGATTCGCCAAGCCCATTACCTTGCCGGGTTTCGTTATATAGTAGAGAGGGACAAGTAAGTTACTGTCATCCAGCCCATGCGTGTCACTACCAGAGAAGAGGCACTCGTCTACCTTAAGAGAGTCATAGTTACCCCGTTGTTTACCCGTGCTTGGTTGAATTTCTTCACTTTGACATTTAGAGCACTGCGTAAATCACACCGTGTCGCATCCCCAGTGGACCATTGCAATGCTTTTCTTTAATTAAACAAGCTCTATTCCCTTGTCTATACTCTCGCTCTCCGAGTCGTCCGTTCACCGCAGGGGAAAATCCCCCGGCGAGGGGCATTCTATGCTCATAGCTCAATTGGTACATGACTACTCACCCGTCGTGAGAGCATCTCGCCGCATCGCTGATAGCCCACGAGTTGAGGGCTCATACCCCTAGGCCCGCCCCCCCCCCCCCCCCCCCTTGTGAGCCAATCCTTTCCCAAAATTACGTATCCGTTTTTCCGACTTCCCTTACCTAAAGTATTCTATTGACCCTCGCAGGTTGTTCACCTTGGAGACCTAATGCGGTTATGACGACACCAGTATGAATGGTACTTGTCCTCCGCATTTTCAAGGGCCGTCGAGGTGCACCGGCACCGCAAGATGTGTGGTTCTCTTCTGTGCATCGGACCCTATCTCTGGGTGAATCGATTCCATGGTGGGTACGCTATTAAAAATAAAATATAACTCTTCTCGTGGCCCCCGACGATGTCTCAAGATTTCCTAATGTTTCCGCCCACTTCCATGTCCCCGCTTCAAGAATATTAACCCAATTCCTCGATGCTCATGTAGAGTGCACCTTTGATAGAAGGCTTCCCACATCTTAGGATCAGCCCAACCCATGTCCAAGTGTTGTTCACATGGAACCTTTCCCCACTCTTACCTTCAAAGCAGTCATTTAGCCATTTTCATACTACCAAGATAGAGTACCAGGCCGATCTACCCAAGCTTCTGCTGCTCCAGGTTTCTCAATGACCCCCGCATCCTCCTACTCATCGAACCTAGAAATTGCTCGATGGTCGAGTATAGGTTGTGCGCTTCTCACGACATCCATTTTTTGGGCTATTTCCTGATTTGAAAGGTGAGCTTCGTTACATACCCCTTAGTAGATTTATACTTCCATGACCACCATCCTACCGTATCGATCAACCAAAAAACTTTGTGGGATCCAGGTTAGTGCGCAATTCGACACCGTAACTCAAATTTTGGTTCATACCGCATCGCCGCCCGCTTTACCAAAAATGGCCCACTTGGAGCTCTCGATTCCATGGCACTCGCTCAATGGAGCAAACGCACACCCTTACTTATTTAAAGTTTGAGAATAGGATGAGGGTGTTATTCCCCCGATGCCTCTAATAATTTGCTTTACTCAATAAAACTTGCATGTGAGCTCCATCTATCCCGAGGGAAAATTTAGAGGAACCAACTAATAGATGGTTCGACAATTCTCACCCCTATACCCAAGTCGACGAATGATTTTCACATCGCATCGCTACGAGCCTCCACCAAAGTTTCTCCGTTCACCCTCGCTCAGCATATTTCACCATATTTTAGGTCCTGTCAGGTGTTCACACTTGAACCCTTCACATCACCAAGGTCGCCTGAAGATTCACCTCCGGCACAGGATCTCGCCGTCGCCTTGCTTGTGCCTCTTAGGTTTTCAAATCGCCAACGCCATACATGTTATATTCTAGTTCCCGTTTCAAGACAGTCGACGTGAAATCTCGCCAACCAATGCCACGATCACACAAGTGCACATGGCTTGCCACAAGAGCACGTGCTTCATCCTCGACCACCGCAATGGAAAAAACCGATAGGCGGTACTCCACCCACGCTTGTGATCATAAAAGAGTTCGTGTTTGTTTACACCTTAAGTCAAGCAAATGGGATGAGCCTCGAGCCGTTCCACATTCAACTAAGATGCATCGACAACCCTCCATCCGTTTCCTCCTAGAAATTTCAAGCACTATTTAATCCCTTTTCAAATTCATTTTCATCTTCTCGCGTACTTGTTTTCTATTGGTCTATTGCCCATACTTAGCCTTGGATGGAATTTACCACCCAATTAGGGTCGCATTCCAAAATCCAACTCGCCAACAATGCCCCGTGATGTGGCAAGGTCCTGGCTTGACGAGGTTATCACCCTCTCGGCATCTCTCCGGCACCTTACCCAAGTCCACCGCTAAGGACGCTTCTGCGTACCACAATTCGTGTGATGCTACCACCCGATTTTCATGCTGGGCTCTTCTTGCCGCCGCTCGCTAACAGAAATCCCTAAAGTTTCTTTCTCCTTCGCTTAATTATATGCTTAAACTTCGCCGAGTGTTCTCTCTGAGCTAAGGTCACATGTTGGAGCTAAATCCGCTCTCTACCCAATCGGAGGACAAGAGAGAGAAAACACCCAAGGAGGCCACACAGAGCCCGCATCGCCTAACGCCGACTACCTGTCTGGTGGACAAGATCGTTATTGTTAACGCACACCACTTCTAAACATCACCTCGCCATATTTCAGCCAACCGCACTACATTAAAAATTTAAAAACTGCCCGCTGCCACTCCCTAACATATTGTAAGGAGTGTGTTTTATTGGGAGTGCGATGCCGAGACAGTATGTGCCCGACCGAAGCCTCGGCACAAATTACGTTCAAAAACTCGATGATTCATGGGATTCTCGCAATTCACGCCGCACGTATTTCACTACTTTCTTTCATCATAACAAGAGTTTAGATATCCATTACCGTAGTCATTTCCCCGTGTGTTATCAAAAACACACCCCCACGAGAAATGGCTAAAATCCAACCCAATGCATATGTTGCACGCAATAAGAGTAACAAGCCCCCTTCCCCTCAAGACAACCATGCAACCATAACCGACTCACTAAAGGGAAGGCTAAAACAAGCCCCCCAAACCCCATGCCTTTGAAATGGGGAACCGTAAGGAATTCAAGGATCGAGAAGGACTAGGTGGCCAACTCCAAGAGCTCCCGCCGTTTTCATCTTCCTGAGCCAACCACAAAAACTCTTTTCTTCCGTAACACCGAAACACAACAGTGAGGAAGTAAAGGGAAAAACACATATTCATATAACACAGTAAAGAAAGAGAAGGTGTCTCCCACCTCTCTTGCAAGGGAAATATCAAGCGTACAAACAATAAGAGCTCCTTTCCAAACTTTATTCAAAAAGGGTAGAATTGTAAAGAACGATGACCGAGAAGGACTAGAGTGGCCACCCTAAAAATCACTTCTTTTCGTCCTTCATGAACATCAATCCACTAAAACATTTTATTTTTTCTCCATAAATATAGGGGTTGGAATGAGAAAGTAATAAAAACACATGAAATTAAAGAAAGAGAACAAAATTAACCACCCGCTCAAAGGAGGAGGCCCAAACGTATAACAAACTCTTTCGCGAGCCCCCACGCCCTCGCAAAGGTGGGAAATCACAATGAAAGACGATCGTAGATGACTACGATGCATAACCTGTGAGTTTTATCAGCCTTCATCCTTTGCGAATTCCAATCAACGATTCACCCTTTCTCCATAAAGCTAGGGGTCGAAAGGAGGAAGGGGAAAAGTAACCCAAAAAAGAAAACGTAGAACCAAAACATGGATGCCGCAAAGAATATGAGGCTCCTACACAAAATAGGCTTTCAAGGCCTCGTGCCCTCACAAAATGGCATGATCTACACGTATCGACAATCGAGAAGGACTAGGGCAGCTACTCCAGCGAGAACTCACACTACTTTTTCACCTTCCGAAAACATCAATCCATGGCAATCCCAATTTTTTCTTCCGTAAATCCAGGGGATTAAAACTAATCACAAGGAGGCTCAAACATGGTACAATATTTCCAAGCCTATACCTTGCATAAAAAGGGTTGAACACAGAACAAGGACCGAGAAGGACTAGGGTGGCCAACCCAGAGTTTACACCGTTTTCATCCTTCTTTGACACCGACCCACAACAATTCCCGCTTTTTCTCCATAAAGCTAGGGACCGAAAGGGGGAATAAAATGAAATGAAAGAAATAAAAACCAAACATCACTCACCATAATACTGTGACAAAAACTACTTTGAGAGAAAGGGGCCAAATTTCAATAAATGCTAGCTATAAAAACAAAGGGCCACCGCCATGCGAGGAGACGTTGGCTTAACCAAAAAGAAGGAAAAAAGGCACCCAATCAAAAGAATCCCACGTTTTTGCACCTTTTCACATACATTACGATGCAACATCCTTTCTATCTACATGACATAACAAGTGGCAATAAAACAACCAATCATACAAGCCGCACCCTAAACTTGACCACTAGAAAAGCCGAGGGCAATACGACAAGACAAGTGCCTAGAGCACGTTATTACTAAGGGGTAAATGATCCCCCAACCCACAAGGCCGCGTACAAAATGCACTCAATATAGAACCCACCTTCACATTACACCTCCAGGCTGTGACACCCGACAACCTTTTCCAAATGTGGTGGTTCATAAACAAACAGTCCTAAACTCCAAGGAGGAGTTATCGCAGTCGGCACTCAATGCTAGATAAAGCCCAAGGCCACAAATATCTACAGCAATGTCACACCCTAAAAGAGGGAATCCCCCAAATCATACACCACAATGCTATTACAACAATAGACACATCCAAGAAATGACCAAGTTTGCAGCAAAAACCCACAATCCAAATTGTGAGACTAGGACATAACCTTACTTCGTACTTTCCTTGGAAGGGGAGTGGTTCAAGAAAGGACACAGTCTTCAATACAACAGAAAATAATCTTACCTCAGTGCCCATTGATGATAAAGTACCACATTGTTAATCTCAGACAAGGGGAATATTTCAGTTGCCCAACTTAAGCTCTGCAAGGGCATGTCAAGTGGAATCAAATGCCGAGAGACTACGATAACCAGCCCCAATGATTGTTCTCTTCATCCCATCCCCATATTGAGCCACCCTCCTGAATTCTTTTCACGTAATGTGTTTGAGGTAGGAAGCACACACCACTCTGCCAGCCTGTCATTGTGTAAGAGACACCACCACAGAAAACCACGAACTTGACTGCCACTGCTTTTTGGAGAGAACCAAATATGGAGGCCCACATCTTCCAATGAACAAAGGACCGAGCACCGCCACTACGAACGAGTCTAAATTTTTCCATCGTATTTCCAAATCACCTCAACTACAAGAAACTATGCCCTACCGAACATACAAGCTTGAGAGGCTCCCGAGCAACGAGCTTCAACCCCATAGAAAAAAAATATTAGGGAAATAATAAATAAATATTTATACAAGCACAAGCATCACTTACAAGTACGTAAAACAACAAGTGTGAACTGCTATAAAATTAAGGCACAGAGTTCTTCAAGAGGCACCACCTCGACAAGCATCAAACCCGCCCTCCGCTAGAGACACACCACACGTTCCTAGATTACATACAATCGAAACCCACACAACCCAAATGAAAAAACCAAAACTCCGGCTATCAATGATCCTACCACAAAGTTCACCTACAAGAACCTTGTTACGACTTCTCCTTCCTTCTAAATGATAAGGTTCAATTAACTTCTCACAACGTTGACAACGATGAACCACCATCGTCGACGAACCGAACACTTCACCGGATCATTCAATTGGTAGGAGTGATAGGGCCGTGTGTACAAAGGGCGGTGGACATAGTCAACATGAGTTGATGACATGCTCTTACTAGGAATTCCTTTCATTGAAGACCAATAATTGCAATGGTCTATCCCCATCACGATGCAAATTTTTGAGAATATTTTTCGATGCCTCAACCAGAAGTAAATCTCATTATGCTGAATTAGTGTAGCAAGGTGTTTGTTGGCCCAAGAACATCTAAAGGTCACAGACTCATTATTGCCCTCTCAAACTTCCATGGCCTAAACGGCCATAGTCCCTCTAAGAAGCTAGCCGCGAAGGGAACCTCTATGTAGCTAGTTAGCAGGATGAGGACTTCGTTCGTTATCGTAATTAACCGCATGCATCTCTCCACCAACTAAGAATGGCCATGCACCACCACCAATATAATCAAGAAAGAGCCTCCAATCTATCAATCCCGATCATGTTCAGACTCCGGTAATTTTCCCCATGTTGAGTCACCAGCCGGACGTCGAATTTCGGTGGTGCCCTTCCATCAATTTTTGAAAGCTGTACTCTCAGACATACTCCCCCGGGAACCTGTAAAGACCAATTTCTCGAAGGTGCCGGCAAAGTCCTTAGAGAAACATCCCATCCTGTCGGCATCATTTATGGTTGACACTTCATATGATACCCCATCATCTTCGAGCCCCCAACTTTCATTCTTGATTAATGAAAACATCCTTGAAAATGCTTATAAAATGGTCTCGTCTTTCATTCAGGCTAGGGAGCACACCATCGACAAAAAGGGACAAGTATGGGCAATGCACACCGAGCAGGCGCATCAAACTTTACGACCGAAGAACAAACTATGAGCATTTTAACTATAACAACTTGGGTATAAGCCAGGTTGGAGCCGGAGTTACCATTACCGCCGGCACCGTACCCCCCTCAAATGATCCTCGCTTAATGGATTTAGATTGTACTCTATTCCACCGACGACCATGAGCCTAGTATTGTTATTTACGTCATCACTTCCTCCCAATGTTAGGATTGGGTACTACGGAGCCTGCTACCTTCCTTGGATTTGGTAGTCGTTTCTCGTGTTCCCTCTCCGGAATTGAACCCTAATTCTCCATCACCCGTCACCACCATGATAGGCCTTTATCCTACCATTGAAAGTTTATAGGGCGTAAATTTGAATGATGTACTGCTGCATATGATGCAAGGCCCTGTCGAGTTATCATGATTCATCGGAGAAGGTGCAAGCCCGTGCCAGAATTTTATCAAAAAAAATGCATCCCTTCCAAATAGTCAAGACTTGGTGCACGTATTAGCTCTAGAATTACTCTTCCGATCCCGAGTAGTATGGTACCATCAAAAAAACTATAAGCGGTTTAATGATCCATTCGCGGGTTTCACGGTCGAGATTAGTTCATACTTAGACATGCATGGCTTAATCTTTGGGGGAGCAAACATGGAAAATACTGAAGGATCAACCGGGTAACACCCTCCCACTTTAAGGGCATTCAAAAGTTTAAAGGGCATTCAAAAGTTCTCTCTTCTGAGAGAAGTCGCTGAACACCCATCGGAGTCAAAGAGAGGTCAAAATATCATGTAAAGCTCATATGCCTTGCACCTCTTGCATCTCCAAGAATGGATTAGATCCCACACACACTACATGAAAAGGAAATGAAAGTGATCCAAACGTAATGGACGATGGATGCAAGATCCACAAAGCGAAAAAATGGGTCACCCCGCCGAGTCACATTGCACCGAGGCTGCCTAGGAGTTGGTAACCACCCCCCAACCAGCAAGGATGGCAAAAGCCTTATCACCAATGACAGCCGCAATGAACAGAAAAAGGGGAGAAAAAAAAAACAATACCCTCTTAGAAATTTCCCCCAAACCCTCCCCACCTCACACCAAGGCCACCTAGGAGTCCACCCTGACAGCGGCAATAGTGGACCTCGAGCCCCTACAGCAACCTCGATGCAAATGAAAACAAAGGAAACAAATGGAGAACGACCAACCCCACAAACTCTCTCTCTCTAAAATGTCTCCCAACCATCCCCGCCCCACACCGAGACCACCTAGGAGTCCACCCGGACAGCAGCAACGATGGACCTCGATCACCCGATCGCTTGCAGTGACCTCGATGCGAAAGAAAAGTAAGTAAATAAAGGGATAACAACCGACCCCAAGTCATCTCTTAAAAATTCCCTGCAACCCTTCCCACCCAGCAGCGAGGCCACCTGGGAGTCCACCCAGACAGCAGCAACAGCGGACCTCGATCACTTGATCGCCTGCGGCAACCTCACTGGAAAGGAAAAAGAAGGAAGTAGAAGGAGAATGACCAAGTCGACAACCTCTATTAGAAATGCCACCCCGGCCCTCCCCGCCCCACACCAAGGCCACCGAGGAGTCCACCCGGTCAGCAGCAACAGTGGACCTCAATTTTTTGATCGCCCGTGGCACCCTCGATGCAAAAGGATGGAAATAAATAAAGAACGGCCGATCCTGCAACCTCTCTTCAAAATTCCCCCCCTCCAACCCTCCCCACCCCACACCGAGACCACCTAGGATTCCACCCGGACAACAGCAACGGTGGACCTCGATCACTTGATCACCTGGGGAAACCTCAATGCGAAGGCAAAGGGAGAAAATAAATGCAAATCAAGAGGCTTGCTACAAAAGGCATGAACATATCTGAACAGGAGGAGGGATCAGGCAGCCCTGCACCCCACACACCCTATGTACAGGCAACCTAGGAGATTTCCCCACTGACTTACCAACTGGAAAATGAATACTTTTCACTTGCAACCACCTCCACACAGAGGAGGGAGGTCAAAGTGTTCCACCTTGAAGTCCTCCCTCCAGATAGAGCCCCCGCCATCAACGTAGCAAGCCTCATCCCCATTGGACCACAATCGTATACGCGATCAACCAAACAAGAAATACCCATCACCTTGTGTCTCAACATTACAAGCCACATAAATCTACTATGCAGACAAGATGCAAGGAAAAATTCAACCACTCGATTAAACATATGGGCCACCACATCTATCAAAACCTCAAAGCCAACGCAGGGACAAACGACGTGCACTCATAAAGGAATTCTGAACCTTAATTTTACAACAAGGAGAATCGCTCCTCACATCGCCCAATGGAAAAATCAAGCAAGAGGGGCAACTTACAACCAAAACCCTTCCATATTCCTCTTAAATGTATGCATATCAACCCACAATGCTGACATAGAAAGAGTACAAGCACAAGAAACTGGCACCATAAAGAGCCAAACAATAAAGAGGACAGTCATCTCAAGTAGCCACACACAAAAACCCATCCAATTCTAAGAACACGAAGAGAAGGGGGAATTGTTCACATATGCCTCCAAGGACGAGCATGGTCAACATTACCGCTCATGTGCTACCGAGTGGGGATGGAGAGAATATGAATGTCGACCACCCTACAAATGACCCAAGGCCATTCTTCAGGCACACTCGAACAAGCAACTCGTTACCAAGCACAGCTGCACGAAAATCCAGCCTCCCCACCAAAAGGGAGGAGGTGAAAACAATATAGCGAGCCGATTTCATGAAGCCAACGAGGAGAAAAGCCCACCTCTCCACCACCAAAAGGGAAAGAGGTGAACAATATAGCGAAGAAGAGTTGACATCGACAAAGCCAACGAGCGACGAGGGGGCATGAGAGCGACATAGGCGGCCAGAAGCTGGTTGTCTCAAGGAGCCACACACAACAACCTCATCCAACTTTGAGAACACAGAGCGAAAGGGTAAGACTTTTCACATATGCCTCCCCGGACAAGCATGGCCAACATTGCCACTCATGTGCTACCGAGTGAGGATGAAGAGACGATTAGAGTCGACGACCCTAAAAATAACCCAAGGCCATTTTTCTGGTGCACCCGAACAAAAAACTCAATTACCAACCCACCTTTCACACGAAAATCCAAACCCTCCCCCCACAAGAAAAAAGGGAGGAGATGAACAATATAGAGAAGATTCGACATCAACGGAACCAACAAGTGACATAGCAAAATGCTCATTTCATCAGAGCAAACGTGTGACCAAGGTCCACAAGAGAGAGATACCAAAGAGCTGATTTCAAAAAAGCCAACAAGCGGACAGTGATCTCAAGGAGCCACACACAACAACCCCATCCAACTGCAAGAAAACAGAGCGGATGGGAGAGATTGTTCAAACATGCCTCCGAGGACGAGCATGGCCAAAATTACCGCTCATATTCTACCGAGTGGTGATGGAGAGAAGAGAGTCGACGACCCTAAAAATTACCCAAGGCCATTCTTCAGGCACAACCGAACAAAACAACTAATTTACCAACCCACCTCTCACACGAAAAGAAAATCTGACATGGGCCGCCCGAACGTGCATAAGGCACTCGGGCGGTCACAACTTAGCAAATCTCACATGGGCGCCCTCGGACCAAACGACCTGACTCGAACGGATGCCCTCACCCGGCGCGACACGGCGTGCCCACCCGAATGGACGCACATGGGAGAAAACAACAAACGGTATGCCGGACATGCACAAGGCACCCGGGTGGTCACAACTTAGCAAATCTGACACGGGCGCCCTCAGACCAAACAACCCGACCCGAGCGGACGCCCTCAGACCAAATGACCCTACCCGAACGGATGCCCTCACCAGGCACGACACGGCGCACCCACTCGAATGGACGCACATGGGAGAAAACGGCAAACGGGCCGCCCAGACATGCACAAGGCACTCAGGCAGTCACAACTTAGAAAATCTGACACGGGCGCCCTCGGACCAAACGACCCGACCCAAACGGACGCCCTCACCTGGCGCGACATGGCGCGCCCACTCGAACGGACGCACATGGGAGCAAACGGCAAACGGGCCGCTCAGATGTGCACAAAGCACCTAGGTGGTCACAACTTAGAAAATCTGACACGGGCACCCTCGGATCAAACGACCCGACCCAAAAAAACGCCCTCACTCGGCGCGCCCACCCGAACGGATGCACATGGGAGCAAATGGAAAACAGGCCGCCCGGACGTGCACAATGCACTCGGGCGGTCACAACTTAGAAAATCTGACATGGGAAAACTCAGACCAAATGACCCGACCCAAACGGACACCCTCGGACCAAACGACCCTACCCGAATGGACGCCCTCACCCGGCGCGACATGGCGCGCCCACTCGAACAGACGCACATGGGAGAAAACGGAAAACGGGCCACCCAGATGTGCACAATGCACTCGGGTGGTCACAACTTAGAAAATCTCACACGGGCGCACTCAGACCAAATGACCCGACCCAAACAGACGCCCTCACCCAGCGCGACATGGCGCGCCCACCCGAACGACCGCACATGGGAGCAAACAGAAAACGGGTCGCCTGGACATGTACAAGGCACCTGGGCGGTCACAACTTAGCAAATATGACACGGGCGCCCTCTGACCAAACGACCCCACCTGAACGGACGCCTCCACCTGGCGTGACACAGCGCATGCACCCGAATGGACGCACATGGGAGAAAACGACAAACGGGCTGCCCGGATGTGCACAAGGCACCCGGGAAGTCACAACTTAGTAAATCTAACACAGGCACCCTCGGACCAAATGACCCGACCCAAACGGACACCCTCGGACCAAACGACCTGACCCGAATGAATGCCCTCACCCGGCGCGACACAGCGTGCCCACCTGAACGGACGCACATGGGAGCAAATGGTAAACGGGCCGCCCGGATGTGCACAATGCACTCGGGTGGTCACAACTTAGAAAATCTGACATGGGTGCCCTCGGACCAAACGACCCGACCCAAATGGACACCCTTAGACCAAACGACCCGACCCGAACGAACACCCTCGGACCAAACGACCAGACCTGAACAGGAGAAAACGGCAAACAGGCCGCCCGGACGTGCATAAGGCACCCAGGCGGTCACAACTTAGCAAATCTGACACCAGCACCCTCGGACCAAATGACCTGACCCGAACGGACGCCCTCAAACCAAACGACCCAACCCGAACGGATGCCCTTGGGCCAAATGACCCGACCGGACCCGAACGGACGCCCTCACCCGGCGCGACACAACGCGCCTGACCGAATGGACGCACATGGGAGGAAACGGAAAATGGGCCACCCGGGCATGCACAAGATACCCGGGCGGTCACAACTTAT
The DNA here is from genome assembly GCA_034641835.2 of Pinus albicaulis. Lineage (NCBI taxonomy): Eukaryota > Viridiplantae > Streptophyta > Pinopsida > Pinales > Pinaceae > Pinus > Pinus albicaulis. Next base: position 239,417,616 of record CM076572.1, read on the forward strand.
CAAATCTGACACGGGTGCCCTCGGACCAAACGACCCGACCCGAACAGACGCCCTCACCCGGCGCGACACGACACGCCCGCCCGAACGGACCTCCTCACCTGACGCGACACGACGCGCTCGACCGAATGGACGCACATGGGAGAAAACGACAAACTGGCCGCTCGGACGTGCACAAGGCACCCTCCAACGAATGCAACTCCATCATGAACTCCCATGCATCATCCTATCCAAAGGGTTGGAAAGCATAATTGTATTTCCCACGAGTGCCACCACAAGTTGTTCTCGACCTGCAAGTCATATGAATGTGCTCATAGGCTGCTCATCCAACCAATGTCTTGTTGCTCAAAGTGAACAAAATCCATCAACCCATCTATAAAAGGTCTCCATGTAGCACCAACAATCGATCATGCTCAGCATATTCCTGCTTGACACTCCTCCATGATGCTCATAAGTGGGCACCTAGTAAGTGCACTTGCATAATGTCTCCACATAATGTCCCGCCATGCCCTCATGTCAATGTACGTGACTTTTGGTTTCTCGTGTGTCCATAAAGAGTAGACTCATCTCAAATCTAGTCACCATCATGTGTATAGTGTACAAGTTAAGTGCCGTCGGTCACTTCTACCATCATCATCATGGGTACTTCCTCCAAGGCTTCTCCCCCACTAAAGGTGCACCAAGAGTTCCTTCTTGGTTGTATGCCATGAAGAAGTCTACCCAAACAATGTGCCCTACCACCAAGGCAGTCCATGAGTCATGCTGAGCACCTAGCCAATTTCCATGTGGCTAAGCATGACCCATATCTATCACAAAGATCATCAAGTTTTTCCCTTGTCACAGGAATTTGAACCTACTAGAGCAAGGTCACAAATTTCCCTATCAAGGTCTACAATAAGAAATGCTCCTTGCTTCTCCAACGTACAAGGTTCCATCATAGTCATCCGAGGAAAATTCCTCCATGGTATTGGCAAAGAAGTCATCTTCTTTCCCATCCCTGCATACAGTCCATCTCCCAGATGCTCAATTGAAACACCAGTCATATCTTCATGAAGACTCTCTAAGCGAGAGTCCTCCATCCTCATCAATGTCTATAATTCTTCTGATCCTGGTACCGCCTGCTCATAAATTTTATCCTCGATCATTGTCACCTCTGCAACATTTCCATGTGGTTCATACCCCAATGCCTGCAATGTGCTTGGTCTAGGCTCAACTTGTTCCACGAGTTCTTCCTCGATCATATCCACATCCTCAACATCCTCCCTGAAATCATCTATCACCGATGCTTGCAATGTGCTTGGCTCTGGTCCAACATGTTCATCAAGTTCATCCTCGACTTCTACCACATCTGTAACATCCTTGTGAGAATCGTCCACCATCAATGCTTGTAATGTGCTTGGTCCTTGTCCAACTTGTTCATCAAGTTCTTCCTTGACTTCAATCCCATCTACAACATCCTTTGGTTCGGCCATAGTGGTATTCATGCCACCATGCTTCATCTTTCCAAGGTCTCTATGTTTGAGAAGCTTATCAAGTAACTTCCTTCACTCTTCTTCCACCTTGTCCATTTCTGCTCGGAGAATTCTCACTTTCTTCATAAGTCGAAACATTTCATCTTTGCTCATGCCAGATGTCCTACTCTTGCACAATGTATCAATGGTCTAACTCGCCTCATCAAACTCCTTTTCCACTTCCTTCGACTTCTCTTTAATTTCTTTGAAGTTCATTTCCAATGAAACAAACTCATGCATCAAGCTTCAATACCACCTGCAACATTGCAACTGTATCCCTGCTCAATAATAAAAAAGCCACAAAAATGTAGCTATGATACCAACTGCCACGCCCCTATACCTGTAGTAGTCTCCCAACCACTCTATAGACGGGTGTGGCACTACCTTATTTTTCTCTTTTCAAATACTCAATAAGTAGACTACGCCTAACTCAACACTTGTTCAATTAATCTTCCAAAGTGTTATTGTGTGGAAATAAAACAACAATAAACATCAATATCAAACCACATGAATGCCCATACATTCAAGGGAGGGGAAAATCTCATTAATAAGTCTGCTCGGTATTATGCTTCAATAAATATGTACAATCTGCAATAATTATACAACCAAGCCTCCATAAACCATTTTATGCTTCTTGCCAAATGTGCTTGTACCTTTTTCTAGCCTTAAAAACTTCCCAACAGTGCAAACAATCCGAAGGAACCCCAAAATTCCCTTTCAGAAAATGTCTTTGAAGTCTGCGCGAATTCTGGTTCGAGTGGGTCACCCGAGTCATAGATGCCCTCGGCACCCTGAACGCGTTTCTGCATGCGGGCCACCGGGGTCACGGCCTGCACACGTTTCCTGAACGCGTTCGGGTCGTGATCGACCCGACCTAACTTTGCACAGATGAACTACGGTCAGCCAAACCTTTATTCCGCGCGTCACGAACGCGGCGGCAGCTGCAGACAACTCGGCACAGACGCGCCTTCACAAGACAGCGTGCCCCGCACGCGTCTGTGGAAGGACCCGACTGGAAACCATGCCATGCTACACCACACTGTGCCCTCTAGAAGGGCGACTCGGCCCGCGGTGAACGGCTGAACTTGTTTCTGCAGGCACAAACCCGGACTTCATTTCCTTCTTGCGTGCTCTCTTGTCAACCTTCGCTCTGGCTCGAGCATTAGCTTTCCAATGGTGGAATCGGCAAGATGTTGATGTCCTTCTTTCTTTCCTTTATCGTCCATCGCACGTCCTCCTTTCGTATGTGCCTTTGCCCACACATTGCTTCCATGGGTGGGGCTTGACTCATATAAGGCCGACCCAGTAAACGCCCATAAAGCCTTGGTTACGACGTGGCATTTCCTCCTTAACGTCGGCTTGCCACCATGAGTACGGCCTATAAGCACGAGCTTGACGCACGGTCGTTTTGGACCCGTTTGTGCACGTCACTCCTAGCGTTGAAGGTATGCCGATAATGTCGCATAATAGCCGAATGATGTTTTGTCGAGTCGCTTGAAGATAAAGACGACTGCATTCGTGGTTTTCGTCGCTTCGTCGCATGTGCACCGAACGCTTCCAATGCCCTTCGTCGTCATCCTCGGCTCGTGGGTCTTACAGGGGTGGTTTCCGTCTCGGCGGATGTATAATTGGGCGATGTCCATTTAGAAGGGACATGGAAACCTTAGATTTGGCACAGATGGGCGATTGTCATCACGGCAGGGTGAGGAAACCTGTCACGCCCCTAGAACTTCGATGATCTTTCAACCATGCTATAGACAGGGTGCGGTACTACCGTACTTCTCCTTTTTGTAATACTCAAGTATGTAGACTATGCCTTTGGCAACACTTGTTAAATTAGTTAATCAAATATACTTTCAATGTGCGGAAAACATAAACATCATCATCATATCCATAGTGTACACCCCTACGTACAAGGGAGGGGCAACTCCCAGTTAATAATGGGTCTGCCCGATAATATGTTTCATAAATATGAAATATAGTATAAGTTACAATCCAGAAAAAGACCCCCTTTTCTCTTTGGCAAGGCAAGTCACTTTTTGTCCAAGCTTACAATGCTTGACAACAAAAATCATTTACAACATTAGAATTCACCTTTGGAATATCCTATACAAAACTGCCCAAGTGCTGCCAGGTCACTTGGGTCTGTACTGCAAATGATTTTAGACCTCCCCATGAGCTCTCTGTGTGTCCAATCCGCTCCCCAGCTATGTGGTTAGCTCCATCCCATCAATATGCACCTGCTTCAACTTTCAGCACTCAATTTCGACTCATGATGCCTTCAGAACGACCTCTGAACTGAAGCTTAGATCGTGTAGATGCCCTGCCCAACCCGATCTTGTACTGCGGACGCCCTGCGGAGAAGTTTTGCACGCCATACATGTATGTCACATGAATGACCCACGCGCTACCTGACTCGACCCGTTCTACGGTGCGGATGCCCTACAAAGGAATTCCGCACGCCCTGCACGTCAAAAACCCGACTCGACCCGTGCTCGCCCTACGTTCACCGCTGCCGTGTTTCCTTCACCAACGAGCTGTTGGCTTAGCTCGTGGTGCTCCAATGTGCTCGCACTCATATGCTTGCTTGATTGTTGGTTGGATGAATTCTCCATCATTCGCACGCCATATTAATATGCGCATCATGTGCATGTTGTGGGTCACTCGGTCGACCCGAGACTACCCCCATCGTTCAGCTGTCTGCCCACTCGTGTAGCATTGGCCGCTCAACTCGTGCATCGGTTTTATGACTCTAGATATTGTGTGACATTTCACCTATAATGTCGATTTTTCCAATGCCACCACCGGCTATGTGCAACGCACGCGTGCCACTCGCCACCACACAC